>JAYMTP010000771.1:0-29342 GCA_036897365.1 Geranium brycei
CTTGAGCTAGGGTTTAGGATTGGTATGATGATTGATGAAATGGGGCTTTTTTTTATTTTTATGGTATATTAGGGGTTTGTGTTGCTTCTGTTGTATCAAGCTGTGATATGCTTGTGTCTTGCGGTCTGCATGTAGTGACTATGGTTATCGGATGGTTTATATATTATTATTATTATTATTATTGATGTTGTTAGCATTGCAATTGACGATTTGGGATTTTTCTGGTGCCATTTCCGTTCTTGTTGAATTCTGGTTTTGTATGGTGAGGATTTCACCTCTTTGATCATTTATTTGTTCGGTTTTATGCTAATTTCTTGTTTTCAAAATTCTTTTGTTATTGATATGCTATTAGAGAATGCATCATCAGAGCATCAATATTATTGAATTCTGAATTGCAGTCCATATGATGGCTTTCTACATTCGTGAATTTAGTCAGATGGTATAGTCAATCAGGATCACTTTAGATTTTGAGAAAATTGCCGAAACCCAAGTTGTGATTTTGAGAAAAATCGCCATCACAAAATCCCTTTGTTGTGTTCCAGAAGTAAACTTCAAGCAAATCCATGCTAGGCAAGTATGTAATCTCAACACCAACTAATCTTTAGCCTGCCAAGCACTTTTTTATGCATGTTTTGTGAATTTCTTCCCATAACCTTGAAGCTATGTTCAATATGTTTACATTTTCCATCTCAGTCAGGCCTCTTTTAATGCTTGTTTTAGTTCCTTCCCTTAATTGGTCACAACTAGTAAGCAGTTATGTATGTAATGAAATGCTAGGCTTGTTTAGCACTTGCTAACTTCATCATGAACTTATTAAAGTTACATTTTTACTCCTTCTTTGCAAATGGAAGTTCACAAAGGAACTAAAATATGGAAACTTTATGTGATTATTTGACATGGAAATGGAATGTCATAGAAGCTAAGCACTTATGCCAATATATTTTTAGTTTTTGTTATATAAATATTATGAATGCTACACACTCCTATGCCCATGCCTTTGCGGGAAGAACTTGAACTTCAGTGAGTTATGTTGCATAAATACTATTAAATGATGTACTAGTCAGAATAGGATACTGCATCAACTCCATTTTACATTAAAATGAATGGACCACTTCTACTCTTCATGGTTCTGGCATAATTTTCCATGAAGACACATTTCTGATCTGTGTGAGGTGTGTTCTGGCAATCTGTTATTTGCTAGCTAGAGGAAGTGCAGAGAACCTTATGGCAATTTGAACTTGAAAATCATGACATTACCAAACAGGAAAAATAATATAGAACCATTATATGATTACAAATACAATACTTACTAATTCTACATTACTATCATTGGACAAGTGCATGATATTGATATATCACCAAAATATAAAAATAACTATATGTTAACATATCTAATTTGAGATTTCCCTTCGGTTCGAATAAGATCTTGGTTTAATACTCGATATTCTTGTGCATGTGCATTAAATTATATCATGATCAAGCATGTCCTGTTCGGGAAGTCTTAGTGACTAAATATTCATGACAATACAGTCAGGAATCAGGAAATGTCTGTATTGCAAGTTGGATTAAGCAAAGGATGAACCTCGACAAATTGATCATGAAGCATAATTACTGAGATGTACAAATTGGGCTACTTTTTGTGTTTGTCACTAGCTATTGAGCTTCTCAGTACTTATAATATATACTACATCTTTTTCTACTTCTCATATTGATCACCAGTCAACTATTTTCAATAAGTTAAAGTATCTTGTAAAACTTGCAACTTACAGTTAAGATGGGATGATAACATATCTGAACTCTATGTTCTGTGGCTAACACAGTTTTCAGTCTGTCAAAGTTATTGTTATGTAATCTCCACATATCACTCATTTGTGGATCTTATTACTGTTGGCCTTTTACATGTTTCTGTAAGCATATACATTCTTGTGCATATAGCAATAACATTATTTTCTGGGCAACAATTGAACGTAAATGTAATCCATCAACAAAACCTGCAATAACCTTAACCAATCCTCAGTATAGGAATTGATTTGATATATTCATTGATATATAACTTTCATGATTTGTATTTCTGTATCCTTCAGTACTTTCCGCCATCATTTGTTTCCTCTGCAATGTTTTGAACTATTCAGTTTTTGTTTGAGCATCTGATTTTGTGCTTGAGCTAACAACTTTGCTTTGTTTCATTTATATTTGCCATTTTGAATTTTTCCTGATTTGCATTTTTGCTGCTGTTCTCAAAGAAGATGAAGGTATCTTTGATTTACATGTCCTGCCGTCTCTGCTGGAATGCTAGGATTGTTCTAATGTGTTCTTGCACGTGTTGGATTTTTCTCATTAGAGAGAAGGAGGCGGAACTTTGTGCCCCTGGGATCAGACTTGCCACTTCAACATTCATGTGGTTTAGTCTGCTTACATTAATTATTAATAACTACTGATATTAAATAAATTTACCCTCGTGTTAGTAATAGCTTTGACATCTGGGACAAAGTATTTAATTATTTTCATTGTGATTTCTGATTCCAAGTATTATAAGCATGCTGCAATCTCCTTAATAATTGATTCTCTTATCTCTATCGGGTTCAACTTACACTCTGATTATATTTTGATAGAACATGCAGTTCCCAAATTTGTATTAGGATGAGATGGTTTATCATGCTTCTACGGGTGTCCAATTGTTTTGGACAGATGTGATAAAGTTCATGTACGGCTCATTTGTCTTTGTTTGGCAATTAGGTGTGAATAGGTGATCTCTTCTAATTTCTTTATTTTGTATTGCACTTCAAAGGCATTCCCTTGGCTTGAGTTTTGCCATAAACTAAGGAAAAAGTAGCACTGCAGGTCTTGCACGTTCCCAGGTTCTGTTTAAATAATAGAGAAAGTTGAAGACTAATTTGTCTGTCTGGTGATGTTGGTATTAATATCTATATTTTACTGCAGAACTCATATGGAGCAATAGGGGATCTGCTGTTGGCACTCTTCAACAGTTGGTAATGTAAGTAACTGTATTCCAAATATAACATATACACAATCAAACAACTTTTACATCCCTTATTTCCTGGATGTTGCCAGTTTTGGCTGGACATATATGGAAGGTATTATTGCTTTATTTGTTCCCCGTATTGTGGTGTATTTATTCTCTTTAGTCATAACCAACAGGCTTAATTTATGCATCCATGTATTGGTTTTCCCCCCTTTTGTGGTTCTTGCTTTTCATTCAAGTAGCCACTTGGATTCCCATGATGAGGTATCGAGAACAATACCTCACTCTTTCTTTGGTCCGAAATGAACCAAGGCAGGAAAAGTTAGTCGTGTTAATGTCGTACCATGTCAGATACGCCACTCACTAGTTCCAAAACTTCTCTTAGAACAATTGGGTGCCTGTTTTTATTAATGAAATATCAAGATAATCACCCTTTCAGCCTCCCCAAAATAGACTTGTTGGTCTGTAACACTGTAATAGACAATTCATAAGCTTAATTACAATGCTAATAGTTTTATTTTGGTCAGGAGAATTCAACTTTGAAGAATGAAGACTTGTTTCCTCGCCACCTACATATCTAACTCCCTTGGCCTTTCCATGAGTAAAATGCTGATGCCACTCTTCAGCCCGATCTCTTTGACCTGTGACTTTATACGGGGCAGGTATGCTGTCCGCCTATGAAACTGCAGTTCTCATTCACACCATATATTTGTGTTAAATATTAGTTTGTTGTGTTGATTTTGAGTGGGTGAATCCATTCTTGAAGATCATAGTTAATAGAATCTAAGACTTTACTTATTAGTACTAATTATGAGAAAGTGATAATGACTTTAAACTAAACCAGATGGGCTAGTATAGTCAACTAATAGCAGGTAGGTTGGAATATTCGCCTCTCCATCACCGGGACCTTAATTTGACTTCCATGGAGAAATCACTGGAATTTCAACATTCTCTATGTTAATCTTGTGGAGATCCTCAACTGATAGAGATCTCACAAGTCAAACTGGGTTGAAACATAATACAAATGATGAATTGGTGATATGGGTGAACAATTCATAGAGCAAACTAGATAAAACAGAAATTGAACAAGCTTGTACACAGCGTAAAAAATGTACCCGAGACTGTCCATAATTACCAACTATAAGTGGTTACATGTTGTGTATATGATTCATCCTTCTCAGGAGTAAAAAAATGATATTCTAAACAAATCAAGAAAAGCTAAACGGTTTCACAGATTTTTGTGCAGGAAGAACCGAGGATTTGAAGAAGTCTGCTTGGTTTTAATGGCCTGCGCCTTTCCTGCTGGGCCCAGAAGCTAAACTAAACATCAAACTCTTGACCGTCGTGCGCATGCTTGAATTGTTGGAAGAAACAACAAAAGAAGCCATCCCACTCCCTTCTCCTCCGCCATTGGCCTGCTCTTCACACCCAGCGGCCACGGTCTCTGCGCGAAGCGCCCGGGAATGTGCCGGACTGAACAGCGTTGACAGCAGCAGTAACACGACCAACAGTACGAACATGGAGCTCTTCATGGTTGATAATAGCAAGTAAAATCTCTGTTTTATCCTTCTCAAATCTGAATGTTGTCTCTGAGATTGGAGGAGCTTGAGGTGGAGTGCTTGTAGATGTGGAAATGAAATGAAGTTGAAAAGGTGTGTTGATTGGTTTGGTGATGGATTGTTTCCCTATATATATATACAAGAAAATGGGATGGGACCCATGAAAAGTTGTGGAAGGGGATATTGACCTAGCCCACCAACACCTCCATCACTGTTTTGGTCCTTTCCTGGAGGATGAAGAGAAGAAGGGTTCTTGGTTTGACTTTCTTTACACCCCCAAACTTCAAATGATGTAACCCATTACGAAGAAGCATAAAAGGTGTTATATGGATCGATCAATTCACGGTTATAGCCTTTTTCATGGCTCACCAGTTCACTACAGACAGTTCCATTCATGGCTCACCAAATCAGCTCAGCTGAGCTTTCACACGGTTTGGTTTGGTCTATTTTATGGAATCCAACAGCCGCGTGTTTCTTTCTCCTCTTTTGTGTTGACTTCGTTTTTTTTGAGACAGGTTAGGTTAGGTGCGTACGTGTGAAATTGAAAGGGCAACAAATGTATAGTCCTGGTCTGGTTCTTTGTGAACACATGAAGTTGAAGTACTGTTCGTTATATGGAAAGTTGAAATTGGTTTTTACTGGTGTAGACGGTGCGACGTGGGCCTCGATCTCTCTGTTGTTGAGGTGGTCGGTAAGGCTTCAATCAGTTGTTTGGCTCAGTTTAATATGATATTGCTTATGAGATTACCCCTTAATTAAATCTCAAAATCTAAAAGCATATCCTTTTTTATGTATCTCTCCGCTTTGTTTTCCTCTCCTCCATCTATACTCGTGAATTGGAAGGTTAGTTCATCAATTGTGAACTGAATCGATTAAGGTGATTTAGGCCCAAGCCAAATCCATATTCATCGACATTTTTAATAGATAGATTCTGTGGTGCTCTTTTACTCGTTTAAGAGATTAATCAAATTGAAAATTGAGCTATTACTGACAACTATCTCAAATACACATGAAACAAACAGTGTTAATAAATGTGTTCTTCAGTGTGCATATTTGCAAGATAATAATGTTCATATCATAATAATATATTAAAAGGGTACATTTTGTGGCCTAACTGCAAGCTAATAGTTATGTCTATCATCATTTAATTTAATACATAAGAAATTAAAAACAATGGGTAATTTCATGTTACTACATAGTCAACTCAACTTGATTTGTGGTTAAAAGAGATGGAAATCATCTCATATCTGGTCACGCGAGGAACATGTGATGGATTCCTTTATTAAAATGGCCAAAGTACCCTTTGGCTTCTTTTTACACCGATTCTTGTGTGTTGTTTGGGATTCAGTTATTGGACATGGAATTGTGTAAGAAAGCCACAAAATCGATTAATCGTGATTTCATTGTCGAGAAATATGATCAAATCGATGTTGTCGTCGTGGAATGGAATAGCTTCGAATCCGCCAGACTAAATTGGACTTCTATTTTGGTTTATTGTGTAATTAAATGTGTCTTGTAAGTTCACGTAGGTGTAAAATAAAATTAAACCTTTTGATTATGCAAATGTGCCAACATTGGGCTCTTTGTTCTGCAATCTGCATCATCCCCTCAGAATCATTGATATTATTACACAAAAATGCAAAAATTATTTTGCAAATATTGTGGGAAACAAGTCGCCAATAACTCCCAATGATACAATTTAGTTTGCAAATAATTTTCCTATATCTCTCAGTTCAACATGGAAATCAAATTTCCATATGTGCAATACAGTGGTGATGTTATGGCTATAATGCTTCACATTCTCTCATTTCCTCCTCACCAGCTTCATGAATAGCTTAACCCAATGACCCTTGTTCCTATTTCCATCACCATTATTCACCTTCATTTTTGTTTCTTCCTTCCTCGCATTCAAACTGGAATATCTACTCCTTGCTTCGGCTTAGAGGATTTGGGTGCATCCAATAACACCATTCCCAAGTCTGCTTGCGTCCGATTTCCATCAGGCTCAACAGAGAAGATGGAAGGATAAAGGGTAATTGAGACATTTCACTTAATAATTTAACACTATCGCACCAAATCAGATGGAAAAAAAGATTAACTTGATAAGATTTGAAATTTACCGTGACAACTTGATTTTAATGTAAAGTTGACCGTGATACCGTGAAATTACCTCTAAAAATAATGTTTTTGAGTAATTAATTGAGTTAAAAACTGAAAACCAACCCATTAAAATTCGAAACAGTTGTCAGAAATTTAAAAACAAGATTTTATGTTGGATTCAGTTTAAGTATTTATTTATGACATGCTCCTCGAGTTGCAGGTGATCTATTAGTATAATACAAGCTCATATATTTGCTTAAATCAGCAAGATTTTCTATTAATTGTTGCACATTCTATAGATAAATGCTTAAATAATACTCTCAACTATAATGTTAAATTTGCTGCACGTGAACAGCACTCAACTACAATGTTAATTTTCTGTGCTGATCGATTCTTTGAATATAGTATTTGTATAGGTACATACTTAAGTTTTTATTTATTTAATAGACACTTGAGTGTGTATATATATATATATAATCTCGAAATATAGAAGAAGAAACTTGAATTAAGATGTTCAAATTTGAAGTATTGCCACAAAGATAAGAGTAAACATAAAGAAATAGTCCTTCAATGGTTATGTTAACATTTTAGTCGAATTAATATTAATAATTCAATTAATAATAGCCACGTTTTCTATTTTGTAGTTAAGCTAATGGTAGAGAGTAAAATATATAAAGATGACGAATATTGGTCCGGTTCGGGCCGATGTCCCGGCCAAAAATTGTCGGTCAGGAGCGATGTACCCGGTCCATGTAATGTTGGGTCGGGTGGGAAAACCCGTCCATTTAGGGTCGTCAAAAGTAATCAAACTGAACTAATTTAAACCGGCCCAAAAGGTAACCGAACCAAAAAGAATCTAATTGATTTGGTTCGAAATCAAATCGAACTAAAATTTCATCATTTCGATTTTGAATTATATAAAATAAGAAGCGGTAAGAAATCGAACCAACCCAAAAACTAAACCATAAAAATTGAATCAGCTCGGTTTGAACGTTTGGCTCATTTTAGTCATCGATATTTATTAATTGGGCCTAAAAATATTGGCCAACAAAAAAATTCAAATAATAAGTCAAGACCGACCTAAAATGTGATAAATTTATGAAAAAACTATTCGAAGAAAATTGAACCGAAAATTAGCTGGTCAAATAATAAGTCAAAAAAACATAAAATGTGAGAATTTTATGAAAATCTGGTTCATAAAAAATCAAACCAAATAAAAAAACGATAGGTTCAAAACTAAACCGTATTCCACCAGTTTGGTTTTGATTTATAACCGAACTGAACCGATTCAAAACCGAACCCTGGACACCCCTTCACCCGTTGCCATTTTTGAAAATTCAATAAAATTAGGAGGGTAATATCGGAAAATGGAGTAGAGCCAAAACAAAAAATGGGTGATCATCAGAAGCGATTCTGAAAATGTTGGTTGGAATGAATAGAAGAAAACAACAAATTGGTAGCTGTAAAATGAATAGTGATCGATAACGTGCTCTCAGCTAAACCCAACCACTCTCATTTCTTTGTTTTCATTTTTATTTCTCCTTCCAATACTCCTCAACTAGACTTGGGCCTAGGCCCATTAAGTAAGTGGGTCCTCTCTTACTATTGGACCTATGGGCCCACAGTAATAAAATAAACTTTTATAACAAAATCAGAAGAAACTATTATTGTTTTAAGCTGTATTAGCTTGTGCCATCCAAAAAGCTAAATGATAAAATACTTTGAATTGGACGAACATTTAATATTTTGTCTTGTTTAGAGCAGGTCCGGACAGAGAATTGTATATTTAGCAATGTTCTAAAAAATACCAGAGCAATGTTTATTAAGGTTGTTTACAGTTCAATTCGGTTTAATTTTAAATTAATTCAGTTAAGTTTTAAAAATGTCGATTTTCGATTAGGTTAACAAAAAATTTAAATTTTTAGATGTTAAATAGAAACCAAACAAAAAAAGTCCATTTCAATTCTAAATCAATTTTTAGATTTTATCATTAAATTCTCAAGAAGGAGGCAAAAGCCAAAGAAACATTGGTAACGTCACAAAAACAAAGTGCATAACAAAAGAAAAACACATCACAAAAGCCAAATCCATTTTTGTCTCCATATCAGCATCTGCCAAAAAACACATAATTACTCGAATTCTATTTCTACCATTACTTGTATCCGAAGTTTACAAATTTATCCCTTCAAAAAAAATAATCGGAAACTGTACAAGGACAAAACCGTCAATCCACCGTCTCTCCCTCATTGAATATCAAAAAAAAGAAAAGTATCAAATGCGCATTAATTTCTCATCTTTGTCGTCTTCGATAACCACCAACAACAACAACAACACCATAAACATTTTCAATTCCACGAGTCTCTTTCTTTAAATCAAATTCAATCAATCTCTTCACACAAACATTTCACGACGAGACCCAAAAAGAGCAACCAACACAAACCCAAAAGAAACTTTCCAATTCCAAATCCAAAAAAAACCCCCAAAACCCAATTTTTCAGATCTGGGTATGAAGAGGGTACTCTCCGGCGGCGAAGACGACCGGATAACGAAGAAGGTCAGGCCCGACGGCGACGGCGGCGAAGAGGGTTTTTGTGGGTCGGCGGGTCTGGACGAGAACTTGGTGTACGAGGTGCTGAGGCACGCGGACGCGAGGACGGTGGCGGCGGCGGCGTGCGTGAGTAGGCTGTGGCGGAGGACGGCAAGGGACGAGCGGCTCTGGGAGGCGCTCTGCACCACCCACTGGCCCACCGTCGGGATCGCCACCCACCAGCTCCGCTCCGTCGTGCTCGCCCTCGGCGGGGTCCGGCGACTCCACTCCCTCTACCTCTGGCCCCTCTCCAAGACCCACGGCTCGACCTGGTCTCCGTTCCCGCCGGCGATCGGGAAGTCGCCGCCGGCGCCGGCGAGGTGGGGAAGGGACGAGGTACACCTCTCTCTGTCCCTCCTCTCGATCCGCTTCTACGAGAAGATGAGCTCCGGCGCCGGAAAAAGAAATTGAATTTATGAATTATGATACAGTCTCTGATTTGGGTCCTTTTAGTTTTTATTGTTCGATGTATTTGATCCTGGTTTGGGCAATCGGATCTGGAAATCTGGTTCTTAGTTGTTGTAAATTAAATTGAAGTTTTTTTTTCTTAATTTGCTTAAGGGAATTAAATAGTGAAATGGGTAGTTGAATTTCATCTCAATTTGCGATTTTGACCAACAGGGCGGGTGTTTACAATGTTCTAAAAAAAATGTAAGGTGCTATTCAAGCGGAGAAGACTTTCTAAAAGTTAATCGGAGATTAATCAAAAAATAAATAGTGAAAAGGGTAGGCGAATTTCATCTCAATTTGCGACATTGGCCAACAGGACGGGTGTTTAGCAATGTTCTATAAGACGTGTGGTGCTCGTCGGGCAGAAAAGACCTTCTAAAGATTAATTAAAAAATAAATCAATCAAGAATTAGTGGAGGAATAATTGGAGACTAGTCAATAATTAATTAGAGACCCGAAAATTAATCACATAAGTTGAAGATTTATAGAACATTTTTTATGCTTGGGAGGCGAGAAAGAGGAGGAAAGTGGAGGATCAAAGATGCGTGTAGACAAAAGAGAACAAGTGGAGAGATCCAAATGGGTTGGGGCCAAAAGATGGAGATATTTGTCGCATTGCGGGTCGTTTTGCTATTTTGGATGTTGTGGGGATTTATTGGGGAGTCGAGCTTGGGTTCGTTTTTTCTTCTTTTGACAGAGTTACTGTTGTTTGTTTTCACTCTTGACTTTAAGCTTTGGATTCATTTGACCTTTTCAATATGAATGTCGGTCACATGTTGGATATTGTTTACTCTGCAACTGATGGTTTTGGAATTTACACATTCTCTCTTGAAATTGTTGCTGAATCAAGCCAGCCGACTGCTTTATTAAGAATTTCTTCATGGTTTGGTTCTAAAAATGGTATTAATGGTGATATAGGTGAGTAAGTTGGAGAGGTAAATTTAGCATGGGTATATAACTCGATTTAATAGTTTTAGAAAATAAGTTATTAAGAAACCAAAATTGCTCGTGCCAAATTTATTGTTTAATTTCAGCTATATTTGATACAAAACAAATCGTAGCAACTTAAATATACAAAAATTTAGGAGGGGAGTTTGCAGGGATGTCCCCTATTATCCTCGTTCCTCTTTATTGTGATAGCAGAGAGATTATACTTGTTTTTAAAGAAGGGAGAGGCTGAGATGTTGTACAGAGGAATCGGGTCAGGATGGAGGAGAGGGTCTCACATTTGCAGTTTGCAAAGTATGCACTTACCCTTCTCGAGCTCGATTTCCACCTTACTCTTCTCGAGCCAAACGGGGTCGAAGGCACTTGATATGGGGCTTGATGTCCCCTTTTCGAGCCCGAAAACTCCATATCTTAGCACCTTTTCGCTTCGTTTTGGCCATTTAAGGGCCGATTTTGTGGCGTTTTACTAGTGGAGTCTTGTTTCTTTTTTTGTAGGTGATGGCGAAGAATTTGAAATTTTTGGAGTTCGGAAGAAGGAAGCTTGCAGCGCAGAAAAACTGAAATTCAATTTTTCAAGCCTGTCACGTTGTCTGTCACAATCGTGACAGTATTCTTCAATTTTCAGAGTGGCGCCACGATCGTGACAATCCGGCATGACAACGGCAATTTTCAGGGCAACGGAGCGGCCACGATCGTGACAGGAAGCGACAAGGAATGTCACGATCGGCGCTACGGTTGTGACACCGGCGCGACGAAGAATTTAAAAGAGAGCCACAAACCAGCGATGACGGCGTGGAAGAACGTATAGCAGCATGTCACGATCAGGCACCACGATTTTGGCACCATTATAACAAGAAGGAGAAGTCCAAATTAGCGTTACGGAGCAACAGTCTTGACTTATATAATGATGACTTATACATTTTTAGTGGAATAACTTTAGTTAATTTAATAATAATAATAATAAATACTAAATAGTGATTATGGTTAAAGTATTAAAGTGAAAATTTTAAATACTTAGAACACCACACAAGCTAAAATATAATTAGGTGTACTAAATTAATAATGACAGATAAACTGTACTAAAGTGTCATTTTCTCAAATTCATATTAACAATATCCTTTGGAAAATTTATCATATCTGATGCAAAACCAAAGATTCATCCTTGAAACTCAAAGGTAATTAAAAACTGTGTGGCCCGGGTGATGTCTGATGCTGGGTTATTTGGATGGTCCATAGCGCAAGGCCTGCTTCTTATTCAACTTTACAAGCTCATTGTGAAAATGACCAACTCAGAATTTATCATACTTCAAAAGCCCACTTGCAATAGTGTACTTCTCATCACCTGGCCTAATTCTTATTCTTTTCAACACTTACTGGCCATTTTATACGTGGGAAATTACACGTCGGTGCCTTCAACTATACTTTTTTTCACTTTACTATCTCGAACTAATAAACTCGATTTTACACTTACCTAATTATTTTTTGTTATGCTTAACTTAAATGGGGTTAAATATAATATATTTGTGAGAGAAAAAGTCTAAAATATTCTAACAGTTAGTTTTTTCATGTATTTTACCAATAAATATGAACTGACATATTTACCCTTAATGAGATAGCATATTCAGCTTATTACTTAAGGGTAATTATGTCTTTAACAAAAAAAGTTTTTTAAAAAATAATAGATGAAAATTTCAGTGTTCTCTGGTTCTCACTGACAAACTCCATTCACTGAAATCGACATTTTTGCAAACGAGTGAAACTGTATTCGTGTTTGGTTTCTGGGAATTTGATAGATATTGAGTTTATTTTTTTAGGGTTGGTTGATTCGAGGTTTGGGAATTTTCAAATTCCTCAACCAACAGTTTTGGGCGTAAGGTCGATCGGCTATTGTGGAGGATGACGGCTCCGAGAAGATCCAGGTGGCGGCGACTGAGGTTTAAGAACTAGCACCGCCTGAGCTCTCACTGCGTGACGATCTGAGACATCCATCCATGCTCGACGGGGGTGCTCGCGTTGGTAGATCTCGGGCATGGTCAGAAAACGATGGACGAAGGTGAAATCGACGCATATCATGCGACGATTTCGACCTATATCTGCATCGAACTCTCCAGCGAAATCGACCAAGATCGAGGGCATTTTGGAGTACCATAAAAATAGACGGCCCATCTTTCATCCGGAGATGAGAGGAGGAAGGGAAAACAAAGGTCAAATGGCACAATTTAAATTTTTAAATGACCATTAAAGGAATTTTACTCATTCTCATTTAAAATAAATCATAAGTTAACTGACTATTTCTGTGTAAGGAAAAAAAATCAACCCAACTTTCACGATAAAAAATAAATCAAATGTATTTAATTTAGAATAATGTCAAATCAACTTATTATATCACTGATGTGTACGTGCCCGCGTTACTAAACGGTTAATCCCATCCAAAATAGCAGTACGCAATGACATACGCACACCACAACAATACACCAAAGTGGAAGTTGCAGCCCAACTCATGTCAATTGGATTATGAAACTAATTAACGAAACTTCCACACATTTACATCACTTGTGATCACATGTCATCCATTTTCTCAAGTGCTGGTTCCACCTCCTCGAATACCGTATGGCATTCCAATGAGTATATAATCAACTAAAACTCAACAACTTGCTCTACTTAATCCCTTAATTAGTAGTTCAAAAAGTGTGTTAGTGAAAATAATCAGAAGTGGCGGCAAATAAACCTCCACCACGTGTTTAATGACTCTTTTTGCCTATACAAGTCAAATCCAAAGTCTCTGAGCGGCGACTTTTTGTTTTCTTCTATAAATACATAGCCTCATCACCAACATTTCTCATTCCCAACAAAACACAACAATTTTCACTGGACAATCATGGCCATGAATCTCAAGTACTTCACCATTTTCTTTGCTCTTGTTCTTGCATGCTCTAGGTCCGAAGCTCGTCCTCTTGTCGGGATCGAGATGGTGGTCGAGGGTTTGCATTTTGGAGCGGTTAAAACCGGCGGGCCGAGTCCTGGCGGCGAGGGTCACGGATTTAGTCTTGGAGGGATCAAGAACCCATCGGGTCCGAGAGCTGGTGGCGAGGGACATGCCTTTACTCATGAGGCTCAAGCTCTTGGAGGGATCAAGAACTCGGGTCCGAGCGCTGGTGGCGAGGGACATGCCTTTGCTGAGGCTCAGGCTCAGGCTCTTGGAGGGATCAAGAACTCGGGTCCGAGCCCTGGTCAGGGTCACTAGTTGATTACACAAACGAACGACTAATTAATTCTTTCATTATTTTTTTGTACATTAATTTCAGACCTTCTTGTAATGCAACTCGAATCAAGAGTGTGACTATATGTGTAATAAGTTCATACAATTTTGTGTATATACGGGGTTATGATCTCGTGCAAATCATGAGTTCTTGTGCGAATGTGTGTGAACCTTGTTTCCATTATATTATGTCATGTATTTCCATTATTAAGTCATGTATTTCTATTATTATGTCATGTATTTCTATAACCGTTTTTCTATTATTATGACATGTAATTCTATAACATTATTATGATAGACTAATTTTTTTCTTTCAATCTCTCGTAACACTCCTCTCTTTGGCGGGTAACACTTTCCCCTCTTGGTTATAGAAAAATACACGCCCCCTCGTTACATTTGAATGGTTCACACGCAACTCTTGGTTCTCACTTGAATGCATCCGTTCTCGAGTACTAACTTTTTGGATTTCGTGGCCCTCAATTCTATTGTTTTATCAAGTGGTCAAGTTAAATTAGAATCCCAAATCCAATAAAAATTATTTGAAGGATCTTTTATGTGTTAATGAATATTATTCCAACTAATTTAGGATACAGACATCTTCAATATGTTGTAAACAAACAGTTCAATCAATCATATTAGTGGAGACAATTTGACTTGACTCATCTCTATTAGACACTAATATCTAAATAAATTCACACAAGTTCAACACATAGTTGGTGATTGTAATTATCTGAATATATGTTATACAAGTTAATATTGAACGAGTAAAATGGCACAAAATAAAAAACGCATAAATTTATATTATTTGACAATGTGCCTATATGTATGTGATGACGATGAGCTCTTCTTGATTTTATTAAGAAAAAATCCGAGAAGTACGAGATGTGTAGGAACTAATTCTTCTCTGGTGGAAAGAGGGATTTCGGACTTTCACAATTCGTGGTCATAACTACTCCTTAGGAGATGACTCCAATTTTTGCTCCTCTAGACACAATCGTAGTTCCTTTAGTAAGCTTTCATAATTCACCATTAAGGAATCTGATGAAATCCTTAAACATCTAGCTTGCCCATGTTTATCAAATTCAAGTGAATGTCATTAGTATGCTCAACATTTTTCATCACCAAGATTCCTCCAAACACACATTTTCGATGCAAGCAGCCTCTTGACATGTCTCATTTTCTATCTTAATTATTTCGTAATATTGATCCCGGACCAAGCCTATTACATAAGGTGATACAATCAAATATAATTCCCTCTAGCATGTTTCAAAAAACATCACGCCCAACTATTTTTGACACGCCGACTTACAATCTGATTCAATAATCATGTCTTGTAAGCCATTTCTCTCGCACCACCAAAAGGCGTTTCGATTAACCACTATAATCGAAATCGTGACAGACTCAACAAAGCCAGCCTCATCGACATCAAAATAAGGTTAGTATTGACTTCAATTTTTTGTGAAACAACCATCAATAACGGTTAGCGTTAACAACCGTTAAATTTTGATCCCGTAACGTCAACATCTTGAACCACATACTCAACCCGATAATACGTATTAGTGGACCCTATTAGCATATAGTACATTTTAATTTAAAATCTTGTTATACATTTTAAGCCATACATTAGTGGGTCACTGTACTTGAACTGGACAACATAACTAGAATTTTCCAGGAAACACAATAAACAAACCAACTTCTTTACCCAAACCTCTCTTATCCTCTTTCCCAGCTGTACACCATTACAACAACAACGGTTGCTCTCATCTCGTCCGTCCATTTCACTTCACAAACTTCCCCTTTTGATTTTAACCTTACATTTAAAAAAAACCTTTTTCATATTTTGCGGAACAAATTTGTTCTCAGATTTGATTTCCCCACCTGTCACTGACCAACTTGGGGAGATTTATGAACAGGACCCTCATGTACTCTTGATTTTTCATTTTTGTCCCCTGTACACTACAAAATTATTTAAGGAAAAAACATTAAACGACAAAAATTAAAATTAAAAAACAAAGTTTTTTTTTTTCTGGGTTCCTCCCACATTCCTTCTAAATCCATCTATTGCTTCTGGGTTCAACATGGTCTCGGAGGATCGTGATCTGATCCTCACATGACCGATTCTTGTACTCTGTTCCGTTTCGATTCTGGGTTTTTGCTCTAGTTCTGATTCATCTCCTCCTACTCGATCCTGCTAATCCCAATCCGCTTCACCACCGCGTTAATAGTGTCGGTCTGGAGATTACAGAGACCGCTCTTCTTCTCAATCCCAGACATGTAGCTCCTCACCTCGGCCCTGATCATCTCCTGCATCACCGCCATGAACTCCTCGTTGAAGAACTGCTTCTCAAACGACGCCGCCGCCGGACCCAGTTCCTGACGTGGCAGCGCCGTCTCCGTCGATTTGGGTTCGTGCTGACGTGGCACCGCCGTCTCCGCCGAATCGGATCCGGGAAGGGACAGGCTGAGGAGAGTCGGCGGGTCGGCGGCGGCGACCGGGGAAGAGATCTCGATCTGCTGAACCGGCGGGACAATCGAACCGGTTCTGGCCAGAGGCCTGTAGACCGGGTTCGGGTTCGAACCTGAACCGGCTCCGGGCAGGCTCGAGTCGCTGAGATCGGAGCCGTCGGGGCTGCCGGGGCTCGAACAGGCGGTGGTTCCGGCGCCGAGGCTCGCCGATCTCTTGAGCGGCGGCCCGTCGACATCGCCGCCGGCCATGGACGAGCACTTCCTCTTGAGGGTCGAGTTCCAGTGGTTCTTGATGGCGTTGTCGGTCCGGCCGTTGAGGAGGCGAGCGATCGTGGCCCACTTGTTCCCGAACCGGGCGTGGGCCCGAACGATCGTGTCGTCCTCGTCGGCCGTGAAAGGCCGGTGCTCCACCTCCGGCGAGAGCTGGTTGCACCACCTGAGCCGGCAGGACTTCCCGGAGCGGCCCGGGATCGACTTGCTGATCAGGGACCAGTTCCTCGGGCCGTGCTTCTGGACCAGCCTCTGCAACAAATCGTCCTCCTCAGGACTCCACGGACCCTTGATCCGATCACACGCCATGGACTGAAACTTCATAAATCCGAAAAATTTTAAAAAAAAATTGGGAAATTTTGTACAGTGAAGGCTTGGCCGGTTTGGTGAAGGCTTGGCCGGTCACCGGTTGGTTGAGGAGAGGAGTGAGGAGGGAGAGGGTATATAAAGGAGAGGGAGGGGGTGACTGGGAGAACCGGTTGAAATGACCGGAAGGCGGTTACGAGCACACAGCTGTCAAGTGCACACGTGTCGGCTCACCCGGTCTCCAGGTTACATGTATGTATGATGATAATCGGTACGATACTCTGTACAACGTACGTATATTGGACTCGTCTTTCTGTTTTATTTATTTATTTTGAATTCAGAAGAAACTTTTCTGTTTCTGGTTATATGAATTTGTTTTAAATAAATATTTTGCAACTCACATGAATATGTGAAATTCATAAAAGCGAAATGACTTAAAACGGCGAAAAAATTACGGTAACAAACTGAAACCGTAAATTTTAAAACAGTTTCGAAAATCTTGGTATTTAACTGAAACTTATAAGACGACATTGTATTTTTTAAAATCTTAACTATTTATGTATCTGAATTCTATTTAAATGGCTTAATTCAAATAAAAATAACTATCACCATTTTTTGGAACCTAAACTTTCAAGAAATTGGGGTAGAGGTGCATTAATGTCGTAAAAAACGCTAGGTATTAGTCGGATGAAACAGGTTTTTGAGGACTGATCGGGAACTAATCAAAAAATTAATCGAACTGAAGAATTAATCGAAGATTATAGTGCATTAATGAGCACTAGTCGGAGAATTAATCAAAGATTATTTGGATAAGTCTGAAATTTTTACAACTTTTGTTCGCATACTTTGACCCGAAACTTTCTCGAACTGAGAACTAAATCTGACTGACAATCTAACCGTGTTAAGAATAAAATAATTAGAAAAGTGGTTAGTGATCAGTAAGAACCGGACTGGTTCGCATTGTCGCGAGTCCACTCTTGTGTATTATCTATCTCTTTATCTTTATTTTGTTCGCAAAATTTATATTTCGACAGTTAAATTTTAACATTTGGTTTCAAACGGTATTTTTTGTCGTTGCAAATTTCATGCTTTCAGATAAATACATCGAGCTCAAATTCGTGTAACTCAGGTTTTCAATCGAACCTATATCAAAAACCAAAAACTAACCAAATAAAATTGGGAACCGAATTTAAAAACTCGATCAGAATTGAACTTTTTTTCTCACGTAACATTAATGAGTATGGTTCAAACAATTGAGAAACCGAAAGATCAGGCCCGTTTCGGAAACCGTTTCGCCACTAATTGGGGGATTGGGTAAAATATTTTCTGTTAAAAATATCTGAAATAATGACGGTTTTGGAAGTTAGGAAAGAGTTAATTTCCAAAAAAAGAAAAACATGGACGAAAAAAAGAGGTTACCTTATAATATCAGAAACGGAAAATTAAAATATTAAATACAAAAATGAGATATTTTAAAAGGGGAGTGGGCGTGGATGGGTATGACTTTTGACCGAGCCAGCCTGTAGAGCATTTGGTTTTGAATAACGGAAAATATAAATAAATTAATTTTAATTTTATTTATTTATTGGAAATAAAAAAAGAGGAGGAAAACGACAAAATAGGGGAGAGGGAGTACAGAATCGGTACTGCTAGATTGTCAGTCCAGCCTGTAAAATGAGGGCCCACTTGGATTATTCAACAACCTCCACGTGCCGGTCACCTGCTTTATTTATTGTTTCCTGTACTGCCCTGCATGCTTTTCTGAACCTTCCTTCCTATACCTTCACTCTCTTTATCTATTTTAACACACTAACTTTAAATATTTTCAGTTTTAAGGCTAAATTGAGGTCAACTATTTAAATCTTTTTGCAGAAATTGGCTGTTTCTAATTTTTTTTTCGAATAATGGTTATGAATTTAGTCATTTACCAATTTATTTGGTTACAAACTATAACTTATTAAAAATATATTTATTTTTAATTTCAGGTCGGACTCGCTTACTTTTTTTCTCTTTCTACAACTAACGAGTTAGTTTGGCTGTAATTCTTTACCTAATTGTTAACGATTAGCATGCATGTGATATCCGGTAAAGAAAAAAACACACATAGATCAAGTTGCGTAAAACTGGGTCAAGTTCAAACTTATAACTTGACTTTGACGCTTTCTTTGTATTCTTTTATGTGAGACTTTATATTCTCACCACTTTACTTCACATTATACGTATAGGTCATAATAAGACGTGTCTTTTGTGCGCGGACTTATTTTCTCCTTATTACATGAGCACAATATCATGTTTACAAGGGAATGGAGCCACAAGGAGGGGCGAGGCCCACAAATATAGAGACCAAATCGACCCACTCTGATATCACGTAAAATTGTATTTCATATATCAGTTTATTCGTTGGATTTGACTCTTTTCTCTCATATTCTTTCCACGTGGGACTTTTTATATCCTCAAACAAATCGGAAAAAATTCATTTCAATCTTATATAAAGCTTAATTAAAATGAAAAAAAACTTGGTAAGTTTTTGTTATAATTGACCCTATCAATAAATATTTGGATAATGGTGATACATAAATTTTGTGGAATTAACTTGATAAAATAAGCCATAGGCCAAACCAAAAGGAACATCGTTACGCGGGAAAGACAGCTGTTCGTAACTTCCGAAACTGACCCCACGCTCACGTGCCTGCTTTCACCGAACCTCTGTCCTTTTGCCGTACCCGCACGTGTTCATGTTCTAACCCCTACGCACGTGGCTCAGCCACCACACGAGCGAGCATTACATTACACAACTAGATAGAATAGATCTTCCATTTTCATCAAACATTTTTTTTAACTTTTACTATGTAGGTATTAGCGAAGCAGGTAAGAAAAATAACTTGAAAGTATTCTTCATTTTTAGTATAATGTTTTCTTAATTTTAATATAAATTTTGACTCAAATTAATATTTTATTTCAATCTAAACTCTATAATTTTGCTAGAAATGTGATGTTTGTAATTCTATAAAAGTATAGTCTACACTCATATTACGATCAAAATAAAATTTGATGATTTGTTCTACCCTAGACGGTCATCCCCATCTCATCATGGACCACATATATTTATAAAATTCACTTTATTAATTATTTAACATATATATAATAAAATTAGGGATAATTGCCACTGGGTATACTTGGTAAGTTTGACTTATCAGACAAATCATCTAACATTATTTCATATTAAAATGATCAAAATGCTTTTCCTTGGACTTCCCCGCCTTTCAAAATTTTAAGAACAAAAAACCTTAGGTAACTTATCTGATAAGTCGAACTATCCTGATGTACACATCCGCAACTATCCCATTAATTATATTTGAACAAATTTTGAATAGATTTTAAAGAATCATGACCCAAATGAAGATGGGAGGAAGTGAGGGGCAACAATATTTTCTTACATATTAGGATAAGTTTGGAGGGCGGGATCGAGTCATATTCAAAGCTCACAAAACCCGTCTCGAACTTGTTCCAGTTACCATCCCAATTTCCAACCCACTACATAGCCACTTTCATTGGTCATTACACTAAGAAAATTGCAAGTTGCTAGACAAGGTAGCCAAGATCTGCGGCCAAAAATCATTACATTATCAATTACATTTCATTGTATGTCTATTTGAATTAACAACATCAATTAGGATATCTTCAAGATCTTTGTAACTTTGTCGTATTCAAATTATTATGTTTTTTTTTCAGAATAAATTATTGCATTCACGTAACTTTAGAACGTGCTTTCCCTAATAAGTACACTCGCTGCGGAATAATTTAATTATTGTAAACATAATTATAGATTGAAGTTGCAGTACAAATCTGTTGAGGTCACATGGAGGAGGATGTTTCCTAGAAATCAAGCTCTGTAATTAAGAATTGCTTGTAACCGTTAATGGATATGCAAATCCCAATAATTAACATTATAAAAAAATGGGTTGTGCGGAAAGGGCATCGTTTCCGATTTCTGTCTACAAAAGCAAAGAATTTAAAAAGTTAACATTTGAAAAAAAAAGTATTATAATGGAAAAGATAGAATTAAGAAAGATTAAAATAGAATTATTTGTGAATTCAAAGAGACAACGGAGAAGGAGCATTTTCGGACAACTGGTGGGGCCCACTTGTTTGGAGACAGTTGTGGAACCAAATCTTGGACGGTTACGATGAAAGTGGACTGATCTAACCAACGAATTTTAGTTGGGTGTTTGAGCCTAGTGGACTTGGTGGCCAATTTCTTTGGTCTTTGACCCAATCCAACTTATTAGCCAAATCGAATTCTCTGGTTAGTAATTTCGGTTTGCTCACTTATTGATGGTTTATGATTTTGATGGGTGGGTAAGGCAAGACAACCGATTTGCTTCCGCATATACGTGTTTTGTTAATTTTCTTTATTTTCGTTTTGTGGCCTCTTTCAAAATTATAAAGTTTGTTCTTATTATCGGTCTATTTGAAAAGTATCATCTCGGTTTCTCCCTCATTTTTTTTAATATATATTTGGAATTTTTTGGAATTTCGTTTTTTATCTGGCTCTATTTCACTCTTCTGTGTCATCTGCTTTGGCCGGAGGCCATGATACGCGTGTACCTCCCCGTAATCTGGAAAATTATCCTGTGATTCGGAAACCAGCACATGTACATATCCGTAATTCATAAATTTATCCTGTAATTCAAAAATTGGCACTGAACATCCCGTAACTCGGCACATAAGGGAGATTGTAGAGATTAACGAAATCATTTTGAGGACTCCAACTTGCAGAGGAAAAAAACCACATATATTATTCAGATTCAAACTTAATTTGATTTACACCGTATTGAGTATGTGGGACTGCTAGATAATATTATGTTAGGCCTATTAGGGTTTGGTCCATTAAATCTAAAG
This sequence comes from Geranium brycei, assembly GCA_036897365.1. NCBI lineage: Eukaryota > Viridiplantae > Streptophyta > Magnoliopsida > Geraniales > Geraniaceae > Geranium > Geranium brycei. The sequence goes on from JAYMTP010000771.1 coordinate 21,831, forward strand.
TTGTGTATTAAGGTTTTCTTTATGAGAATAAATAGAGTATTTTGTATTTAATAATATTTCTCTTATTTTTTGTCTAAGTTATAAAAAGAAAATACAAATTTCTCCCATTTTTTACTCTTTATTTGATAAAATAGGATTTTCATATACACCCATATTTAATTGCTATTTCATGTCTAGTCATAAGAAGTGAATTGTGTACTCGTTATTTTGAGATAATAAACTAATTAACATCGTTAATCATGCATGAGTTTTTATTCACTTACTTTCACTATCATATGAAAGTTCAATGCATATAAGACGAAAGTTTCTTTGTTTTTGTAGATGAATGACAGTAGAGTTTGAGGCGAGAAAAGTAGCTTATCGTGTGGGTTTAAATCACTAACCTTTAACAAAGTGGACAATCGGAATTGGGGATTATACGTCGTTGATTATAATAAACACATCTTAATATCTATTTATTACGGCAAATCAAATTATTCAGGTTTAAAAACATAAGTAAATTAATGATAGAGATGACACCACATTTACAAATGATTACCAGTTTCAAATTATTTTTATATTCATAATCATATACTTGGATCGAAACACCGTAAGATGTCAATATATAATACATCGGAACATAACTTAAAAAATTATTACCGGTTTCAAATCATCTGAATACCTGCATATTTTTTGTCATAATCTAATACATGGACCGGAACACTACGAGATGCCACTAATATAACGAACACAGCCAAAAAAAAAATTATGGGTTAAACTCATTAGATCTAATGCGGTCAATTCTCCAATTCAAGTGTGTATCTTAAAAATATTCAATCTAATTGATCATTATCATTTTCTGTAGATATATACAATTCAACAGTTGAGAATTGACTCACAATATTAAAAAGAAGATTAAAAGTCAGAGATTGGCCAATCTGCAATACAGCTGCCGTTAAATGACAAAAATTGCTGGCCTAATTGATAGTACTCTTCCAAAATGATCAATAATTGTTCGATTCAATACTCTCTTTTTTCTGTTTAAGTTACCTTTTGATTATTAATTTATACCTATCATAGTTTTACATTTTAACATAAATCAGAATTATTTATTTCAACGATCAAGATTCAATTAACTCCATAAATGTAAAATAAATAACAGCAAAATATCATTAAGTACCACACTTTTGACCCAACTAGATCGAGACGAGCCAATGTCTCTAATAATGTAAAACCACTTAAGAAACTCCTAATAATCAATATCAATATGTCATTATTTACGTGCATTCAAGAACACTTCTTTTGTATGTGTTTATTAAACATATTTATGACATGTTTTGGGAAGATCCAGATTTTACTTAGAGTGAGTATTTAAGAAAAAGTTATATTTGGCCTAAGCTGATCATGATCCTGGTCTTACTAGTCATAAGACTATAAGAGTACCCTACATAGTTACCCAGGAGAGTATACCGAATCAGGTTATGATAACATTGTTGGGGAGATCCATGCCTTCACCAGGAGGAGCACACAATGAAATGCCCACATACGCATTAGAGTTCACATTTAAACAAAAAGATTAACATAATCTATAGTCCAATGTGTATAATAACCCATTAAGTTTTCAATATGAGTTTGAGTTCTTTACTAATACGGACAATTATAGCTCCGATCACTTTTGATCTTTCGCTTGTCCAAGGATGAGTCCGAGGATTTGACGGAAGACTTCAAAAACTACCTGAAGACGCTTTACGCCCAATCATTCCGAATAATATTTGCATTCTCTGTATTACCGTGACTACTAGCATAGAGATTATGAATACACATAAATCTAATAATATATTTATATTAAAATAGTGTAATTTTAATGGTGTCACAATCTCTTTTGAGATAAAATATCTCTACTAATTACTAAAAATAATGATTAAAGAATTGTACAATCATGTCACTTTCTCAATTTCAGTACGCCAAAGCCCACACATAAACGATTAAGCATTGCAACCCAATAAGTTAGGTAATTAAAAAAAAACAACTTTAAGCAAACTAGGGACACAACACAACACAAACCTCCAATGTTTATAAAAAACGTGGTTTTGACCAAAACCGACTCCACCTCTAAAATCCCGTTCCGTCCCATCACCCCCAAAACTCCGTTTTTCGCCATCACAAATAATTAGTGCCAGCTGTGCCGGTGGGCCCAACCCGACCACGTCGACACAATGATGACACAAACACCCAACAGCTCGCACGCCGATGGGGCTGCCACGTCGGAAGGTAGGACCCGCCGCCGGTTCTGTCCGTCAGCGCGCGACGTGGCGGGCAACGGACGGGACACGTAAGGGGGTGCCAGCTACAAGGCACCGACCCGAGTTTCGAGGGGAATCGAAAACCTCGGGATTCGTGAACCGAGATGGGAGTGTCGTGTCGTGTGGTGGGACCCATTTTTGTTGGTTGTGTGATTTTATTTTTCCCGCTGCATGGATCGATCGTACGAGCTGACGTATTTATGATACGATGTCGTATGTGTTTCCTTTTCCGGCCGGTTTTTAATATCTTTTATTATTTTGAGCAATGTTTACTATTTCGACCGTACCGGACATGGATTGATGGGGCTGCAAGAAATTGGTTTCATGTGGACCATCGAATTCTAATTGGCGCTTGGTTGGAGCATGCATGTGTTCTTAAAAAAACCTTATACGTTAATCATGCCAATAAAATCTCCTAAGAGAACTAATTAGCTATGAAATTAAATTAAATAATTAATTAAAAATTATAAAAGATAATTGACTAAAAATAACTTTTATGAACATGACATGAGTAACTCGATTTTGAGGTAGTTTATACACTTAATTAAATTATATTTTAGTTAATACAGTCAGTGGCGGATCCACCCAGCCCCCCTGGCCTGGAAATTCGAAAAAATAATCATACGAAATTTTTTTGAAAATTGGATATGCTCCTCCTTACATTTTAGTATATGTACACAAGTTGTATAATATGATAATAAAAGTTGTATAACCTAGTGATAAGTGTGTTGAATCTTATTCATAAGGTCATGAGTTCAAACTTTAGAATTGACAATTTTTTTGGGCTTTTAAACTCTCTTATATGTAACATTTTTAATTCCCACTATAATTTAATTAAAATGTTGATTTTAAAACTTAAGAGTTAGAAGAAGAAAATTACTTTGATCAATTTTCAAAATTTCAAATCATATCATTGGTTGTGTATTTGGGTTTTAGGGTTGTTGGTTTTGTCGATTTCGCCAAATCAAGCCTAGATACAACACGACGAGACCATGTTGGGGTTGCCGGCAGGGCAGAGCAGTGTCATTTAATGAATTTTCCAATAAATTTAAGATGAGGGTCACAATATTTACACACCCATCTTAAATTGTTCTGTTTGATTATTTTCGTCTTAACAGTTTCTAATCACATCAATTGTTCATAGTCATATATAAATATGATAAATTGCTAAATAACGTTTGGAGAGAAAAAAAGAGTCATCATCAAGTGATGGGTTGACGAAAACTGGACAGTTTTGTCTGGTAAACATGTTTATTTTTCATCTACTGTACTTACGTCGGCCAATCTTGTCGTTAACAGAACCTGTCAGTGTCGGCAAACCAATTCACTATTTAAAATCATCATTTCAGAAGTATCATTTGATTATATCTTTAAAAAGAAGGTCATAGAAAATTGATTTTGAAATTCCATTTATGATAGATTCAAATTATAATAGTTAATTAACTAACTTAATTTATTGCAAAATATTATAGACTATCATTAACATTTAATAATGTAAGCAAAAATTAAAATATGACATTCACTTAAGAAAAACAAATTTCTAATTATTTGGACCAAATAAATTATAGGGATAGTTTCACTTAGGTCATCACAAAAGTTTGTAATCTTAATTAGATCGCCAAAATTCTAATTTAATTTATGAGATCACCAAAAAGATTTTTTGTCTCATTGTTACTAACACTTGTTTTTCATTTTAAAAAACCAAACTGCCCCTCATTTGTTTTCAAATTTTCAAAATGTGTCATTCCCAATCCACTTGAAACAAAATCTTGAAATAAATTATGTATCATTTACAGATCCACTTGTCTCTCCATATTTAGTTGAGAACCAATAAGCACACTAACCAGTAAGCACAACCTCGATCCTTCCTCTTTTTGCAGGGTTCGTGGCCGAATCGTTCCTCGGCCGGTACCGCTCGATTGTCGGCGCCTCTTTGATCTACTTTCTCGACTCGGTTCGGCGTTCTTCTTCACCGTTCTCTATCGCCAGATTCAGGTTGAAATTGAGAAGGGTTTGGACGAAATCGACGTGGATTTGGCTAAATCGACGATGATTTGACAAAGTCGATGAAGATTTAGTTAAATTGACAAGGTTTTGGAAGAAATTAGTAAGGGTTTTGCAAAATTGACGAGTTTGGTGTCTGAACATTTTTGCCCGCTTCATTATGCTGACTGTATAAACTGAATTTATTACCTTTTAGTGATGACTGAGTGCACGTGTCTTCTGGGTTTGTTTTTACTTCTTTGTTTGTATTTTTGTCTTAATCAACGAGGGGCATTTTGGTCAATAATTTTTTTATCAAAAAACTAACGGAGTTATAACATTGAGACAAAAAAAATCTTTTAAGTGATCTCAGAAATTAAATTAAATTTAATTTTGGTGATCTAAGTGAAACCACAAACTTTTGTGGTGCCCTAAGTGAAATTATTTATAAATTATATTTAGAAAATTGTTTAGAATGTTTACTTTTAGTACTTTCTGTCATACAATTATTTGCTAGCGTTTCAAACTTTGATATTTCATATTACATATGCTTTTATTATTTCAAAATTCAGTTCTGTATAAAATATTATTGATATTTTCATTTCCAATTATTTACACACAAATCATGAGATCGTGTAATGAAAACAACTCATTAACTTCACACATTAAAATTCTATGGACTAAAGTTGTTTTGAAAAAGATATAAAGTTGTTTTGTTTCAAGCAATGCCCCAACCCAATGATTCACGTGTTGGTTGTTTAGTAGATATATATTCAGGAAATTCTTGGGCTCCTATCTTTGGGCTTACACATATATAAGTTAAAAGACCAAAGCAGGATTTTATGTACTTCTGGCCCAACCCATATTTAACCCAATATCGACTTTTAATCTATTTCAATCAAGTAATCTAAATACTTGTCCAAATGATAGTAATCTAAATGATAGTTAACTTGAATTTGGGGTTCACATTAGGCTCAAAAATGGGCTGGGTTAAGAGGAGTAGGGATGGGTTTTGTGAAGATGCAAGCCGACCGGTTGGATGCGGTTTGGAACGAACCAAAATCGTCGACCGCCACTCTCTCGCGGATCGATGGTTTGTAACTCCCCCTAAGTATTCACATACATCCTCCCAAGTTTGCAAGTTTCTCACTTAAATCCCTCGAAACTCAACGTCGTTTTATATATAGCCCTTGAACTTACCTAACGTCTCACTTCTCCCTACATGGTTAAGTTGCTGATGAAAAGTCCAAATTGCCCTCATATAAACCATTAGTTGCAACACAACTGAGCTATCAAATAGAGCTGAAAATCTGAGAAGCGAAAGGATGAGCAAAGAGAGGAAAGAGAAAATTTGAGGGACTGTGAAGTGGTTCTTCACTCTTCTTGTCTTGACAACATCGACAGATTGCAGTAAATCAGTAAATTGGTCCTAATCGAAGAATGGAAGAGGTAAGTCTTCGTGGTAATTCAAAAAATTAGGATTTCTGGGCAGATTAACCGTGAGAGTTTATGTTCATTTTTTAATTTTTACTTGAAATTTCTATGATATCTGGTATATAGATACAAAAATGGAGTTCTAAAATTTTTCTGCAATCAGGGTTTTTTTCACCTAGTATGAGTTCTAAGTTTTTGTTTCAAATTTGAATTCGAATAATATTTTGTTGTAATTTGCTGTCTGATTCGGAAACCCCCTTTGAATTAAAAACAATACCAAAACCTATATATCGAGACTTCGACGTATATCATGGGGGCACAATTAATTTACTCGAAAATAGTTACATAGGTGGGAGCATGAAATTGATTATCATGCATAAAGATGAGGTATCAACGGATAAATTATTAAGTGCTGTAGAGAAACTAAGTTATGAACCCACCAGCTAATTATTCTGGTCAAAACATGGACTGAATTCTGACCTTACCGTCCATGAACTGCTTAAAGACATAGACGTCAATAAAATGTTTAATGCACATACTCTTGATGATCGTATTCAATTATACATAATTGATGGTGTTCCCCAATCCGATATGTTAACACCATCGGATGTACTTATTCGTGTAAAAGAAGAGTTTAAGTGGCATGGCTGCATATACCATATGTTGTGTATCTCACTAAAAAAGAAGTAGGTTCCGGGTACTTCATAGTGACAATCATACCTCCATTTCCAGTGTAATAAATGTTTAATAATGGACAATAAACTAAAGAGGCTGTTGGCGGCCAGGTTCAAAGCCTTTTATGTAAGAGCGATGCGGGGATTCTCCAACCGGTAGAGGTGGAGGCCGTGACGGTTCGAGAAGCACTCAAATGAGCAAGGGACAAGGGGTGGAGTGGATTTTCCATTGAGACTGACTGCAAGAGGATCGCTGACATCCTCAACTCTAAAGCTCGACCCTTTGGAAGGTTATGAGGTATTTTATTAGACTGTTTTTCACGTTGGACCTCTGGCTTTCGTCTATTAAGATTTCCTTTTCTAAGCGTTTTTGTAACCAACTGGCCGATGCGCTGGCAAAGTTTGCCTTTATGCATGCGGGTTTTGAATCAGTTGAGAAGTTTGTCCCACCGATACTCGTTAGTTTGTTAATTTCGGATGCTTTGTGCTGATAATAAAGCTATTTCGCTCAAAAAAAAGAGGCCATCGGCTCGTTTTATTAACATTCCAAAACAGTAAACTAATTATAATCAAACTAACAAATATAATTTTACCTACGCCCTGCTCTTATGTCTATTTTAATTCCCTTTTATCGCAAGCAATTAAATGCTCCCTACCTTTGTCACAAATATTATTGTTTCACACCAGTTGAAAATCAAAAACAAAAAATAGATAGACAAGAATTGTGTAGTAGACCAATATATTGTGTACCCAACAACTTATGTTGGAACCATTTATGTGATGAATGTTGAGATTCTAAGCTAATTAAGCTGGGATGACAAAAAAATCTGAACTCGACGGGTACTCGATCAATCCGTCTCATTCGAAATAGATGAAACTCGATGTTTTGCGGGTTTAGGTCGAGTTCGGATTTTATGAATGAGTTTTTGAGCGGGTCGGGTATGGGTTGCCCTATATCCAATCTGATTTCGACCCGCGCTTGTACGAATTTAAAATAATAATAATTTATATATATAATATTATGTAATATAATTTATATCCTTATTAATTTTTTTAACGAAACAGTGAAGAAACTAAATTTTAATTACCAACTCACTCAAAAACCTAAATTAATATAATATAATATATATTTATATTAA
>JAYMTP010000772.1:0-29321 GCA_036897365.1 Geranium brycei
GATGGGTACACTTAAGTTTTGCAAAATTTTCACTTTGCACCTCTCCGTCCAATTCCGTTAGGTTTTTTTAATATTTTTGACATGTGAAATGACTAAAATACCCTTATGGGTTAAATGAGTTATTAACATTGGATTGAAAAGACTAAAATGCCTTCACCTACACTTCTAATTTTCAAACCTATGCCATCCATTCTCTCTCTTCACACTCTCTCTCTTCCACCTTTTTCTCTCCTATGTCATCCATAGTGAACCACACCACACCAATGTTGGACTTGAAAAAACAATGTAAAACAAACTAAAAATGAGAGAGCTCAAAGAATTTCTCAGAAACTATTTATTCTACTTTGCTGAAAAACATGTACATATAAATAGGAAGGAAATATTAAAACTATGGGTAATTTTACATAGGTCACCAAAAAAATTTGTATTCTCACATAGGTCACCACTTTTTAAATTTAATTTCTGAGGTCACCAAAACATGTTTTTGTCTCACTCCGGTAAAAAAAACTTATGAAATGATCAAAATACCCTCACAATCAAATAACTGAACCAACGGTTTTAATGGTTTGAAAATCAAATTTCTGTCAAACCGGTCTGGTTCGCCTGGTTTGAAAGTTTGTGTTCAACGTATAACTCTGGCGAGATCTGAGAGAGGTAAACGGAGTATCTTGAACTTGTTCAAGGCTTACGATGGTTCTCGAGTCGGCACCAACACACACTAAAACAAATTCTCCGTCTTTTAATTTTTCTATCTCACGATTCGAATACAAGTTAATTGAGGACAAAACCCTGTTGAAATCGACCCGGATTCTAGTCGGAATACATATTTGCTTGATTGACTAAGGCGCCTCACATCGTCCCATCAAGTTGACACTGAGAAAAACCCACTGGAAGCTCAGAAAACCTAAGCATTTATACAAGTATATGATAAGAAGATTTTTTGGTGTATTAAAGTTTTAGAAATAACGGGATGATTTCATAAAAAACAATTGGATGGCGAAGAAGAATAACAATAATTTGTCATTTTAATACAGGATAGATTATATGTAGTTTGTTGTTATATATTTATCTATTTTCACTCAACTAATAAAAAAAAAGTATTGCTTAAGGCCCCGATAATGCTAGGGCCGTCCATGCTTGCACTTGTACAAATGTGTAGAACAATAACATTGTGAAAATTTTAGAGTTACCTGCAAACAGTGTTGTGAAAAATAGTTACTTTGAAGCAATGAAATGCAACACTATATAAACAATGACAAACAAGATTTTCCATGAAATCATGAAAAAACAAGTTTCCCCGATGTTAACCAGATGATCATTGACATTTCACAGAGCCGAGTTAAAATCTTTGTCGTCACATGATCATGTATATATGGGTTAACTGGTTCAACTACAAGTCTATAGTGACCAAAACGGAAACTAGATCAAACATGCAGAACGAACCCAAATCATAGACAACAAAAGAGGTGTAAATATTGATCATATGTTACCTGATCTCTTCGAGCTTGGGAGATTCATGATCCTCTGGAATTTTCATTTGTTTCGAGCCATTACCAAACAATAAAAAGCTTCAGAGAATTAAAGTTATGATAAACATAATGAAGTAGCTTAATTGGTAAATCAATCTAACACGCAAGCTCTAAGGTTGGACAACGATAATTTGTAACGAAATCTGCAGAAAATCAAATACGAAAATCACTGGATTTGCAGCAATTGAAACTCCTGTGGGAATCAAAATTACGCGAATAACCTATGTTTCACTCACTCTTAGTATATCATATTCACACTCTCAAAAGTAATTTTGAAGCTCTGATACCACTGTTAAATACGTAGCAAAGAGACACAAGTTGAAAGCTATAAAGCTTGAGTTTATTAGATATTCAATAGAGCATTTTATAGGGATAACAAAACCGAGATTAACTCTATCCACGAGTTTATCTCATAACATGTTGGCTAAAATAAAGAAACAACTAACAGATAACAGAAGAGTAACAATAGCATAGGTAAGATTTTTGCAATTGTACGCAATAAGTGGTAAAGGGGTAATTTCAAAATCTTGAATATATTTTGAGGAGTCTCTTTTTTAAGGGACGTAACAATATAAAGATAGTTTTAGGAGTTTTGCCCTTTAATATATTGGATAGCTAATTCGTCGTACACTTCTTCGTACCCCTCGTTCATGCTCATTCTCGTACACGACCTCCTCGTACCTATACTTAGGAGGAGGAGGATGCACGACCACCTCGTACCCGTCCTTAATTGACTGATCTCTTTCTCCTATCTTAGAAAAAATTGGTTTAGTTTATAATACAATCTTGTATTGCTGAGCAACAAAAATAAATAAAGAGGGGAGAGAATGGTCGTGAGGGTGTAAACATTAGCCCCAACCTCAAAATCCCTATACAACAACCTTCTAGATGTCGGAAACGGAACATCGTTGTTCACCACAAAACACCCCATCTCGCTGCTCCACCGAACCTTGACGACAAAACCCCGCAGCAACGTCGGGATTGAACCCTCGCTCTCTGCAGAGACTCGTCGATGGCGCGATCCGTCGAGAGGATGGAGAGGAGGAGGATGATGTTGATGATTCTTGTTTGGGTCTCCATTGTTGATGAATCTTGAAATTGTGTCTCAATGTGCTTTTTTTTATGTATAGTGTGATACATATTATAGTCCTATTCGAACTTATAATTCTATTTGGACTCGTTTAATTACTACGTGCCAAACGACGTCGTAACATCACACTTGACTTGATAACCAATTAACCCTGTTTATGGTTTTTTTTTCTTTTGTCGGACCAAACCATAATTGTGGTTTAAACAAAATACAATCCATCTGGTTCAAACAACTGAATATACTACTTTAGAGGTATGGCTCGAGCTTGATTAGTTAAAGATTTGATTTAAATCATTTATATACATGAGAAATCTGGTGAGAACCATGAGAACTAACGTGGAGCTGACACGTGGTACGCACTGAGTTGGCAGTGGTGGACATGTGGCGCGGACACCAATTTTTTTTCTTTTCAATTTTATGGCTCCCTCGTTGCACCACTCCCCGACAAGATTTACTATGATGCCCCATATTCATTCTCATGGTTCTCACATTCCTAATGGTTCACATACATACACACAGTAAGCAAATCACATCAAACTCGACTTAAAAATAAATTACATAGCACAAATTCATGTGTTTAACCAATTGGTCAAGCAAGCGTTGGTCAGATGTTGATATAGGAGGAGAAGAGAGGATTTGGAGATGGGTTCGGCTATGTTGTGTTGAGTGTTGAAACTTAAGTGTAACTAAATGAATCAAATCTTAGTTAGTGTGACTATGTGGAAAGGACATATAGTTGAAAATAATTATCCGTACTTTCAACAATTTTCGTTGGTATACCTAAGTAGAAATAACATATATTTAAAACTTCTAATTTTCGTTGTTTTGGTTAATTGGAAATGAAGTATAATTGAAAATAATTATTTGTGCTTTTCTCAATTTTCTTTTATTGAAATATTATAGCAATATTGGGTATTGGAGAGCGTGCAAATAATGATGAATTGAATATTCATCGAATCAAGCTCGAACTTTCCAAATGCAAGTAACATAATACAGATAATCGCTCAGTTCCCAAGTTCGGTGACTTCAATCCCAAGTTAACCAAACCGAAGCACAGAAACTAAGACACTTACCAATGAAAATAACATACCATTCGGCTCAAGAGTAAAATGGTACATTAAACTTAAAATCGACTCGATTTATATTCAACATCACACTGACTGGAAAGACACTTTATTAACGACAATGAAGAAAATGAATAGTTCTGTCTATGAAGTTCTAGCTTGAAAAACTGTGTTGCACCTCCCTGAAAGTAACTATGATACTCAAACTCTACACTGTAAATACATTTGTAACTCAAGTAACAGAATTGTCACAGACCTCAAAACCAGAAGATACATATTGTGTGTGTATATCAGAAAGTCAGAAGTAACTGGATTGCCCTAATAGAGAATCAAGCATGATGTCTGGAGTTAAGAGGGTAGTTCCGCCGAGGATCAATTCTATGTCAGGCCTTCCGCTTTCAGATAATGCCTCCTGGATTTCGTGTACCTTGTGTTTCGAAAAGAGAACAGTGTGAGTTTTTTTCTTTGGCGAACAGATTCAAGAACGCGATTGATGATATACAAAGTTGACGATATTGAAATGAGTACGTAAAAATGAATTTCAAAATGGAACGGGAGCGAAATCAATAACTTCGAATATATTAACAGACTAGATAAGGGAGGGTGATTCATAGGGAGCATGGTGTATGAGTTTTCTTGGTGAACAGATTCAAGGAACATGATTGATACTAGGGAAAAGCCAGATAAATACACCTGACCATACACTTTTCCACTTAGCTACACGTAAGTAAGATTTGGGTCATTCCGATACACCTAAGTTTCATAAATTCCCACATGTTAAGTTTTGGAGGGAAATTGTAAATTTTGAAAGTGAAAAGATGAAAATGCCCTTGGGGTAAAAATCTCATTTTAAATTCTATAATAATATTTTTAGTCAAAGGGCATTTTAGACTTTTCATTTAAAACTTCACATTTTTCATCCAAAAATGTCAACATTGTACAAAAAAAAGTTGGGTGTATATGAATGACCCAAATCTTAGTTAGGTATAGCTAAGTGGAAAAGGTGTATAGTTGGGTGTTTTCATGGGTACTTTTCCCTTGATACTAAGTTGACGATATTGAAATGTGCAAGTAAAAATGAATTTAGAAATGGAAGGAAGCGTAAGAGAAATCAGTAGCTTCAGATGCGGTAATAGAGATTATTAGGGAGGAGATGTACCTCAAGTGCGTTGATGCCACCCACGACGAAAACAAGAATGACACTTAGGTCTGCAAGATTTGGTTTTGCCTGCAGATATCGAACTTAAGTTAGCGTATATGTACTATTTTGAGAAAGGTTAGAATAGGAGATAGTGTAATTGAAACTTACTTGTCCAAGGCCAAATCTCCCGAACCCACTCTTAAAAAGACGCCCCACGGTAGAGGAATGGTACTCCAACTCAGGCACATCGTATTTCCCTAATATCCTTGTCAAGAGTTTATACAACAAACCTTTGTTTGTGTATGTATCGCCGCTAAATCCGCTATCCAAAGCAAACGTCGCTTCTCTCAGTGGCAAGTTCTTCGTCTTCAAACTGGACAGCTTGTGAAGGAACTTGAATAGGGTATCCACCCTGTCGCGCAATTCTAACTTGAGCTGCATGTCATTATAGACCTGCTCGTTGTTCTTGCCATCATCGGCGTCTTCATCGCCCCATTTACCCCATTGATCATCGTCGAAATCGTCGATCTCTAACTCATCTTCTTTCTCCTCCTTCGATTCTCCTTTCTTCAAATTGGCCTCGAGCTCTTCCGACAAGCCGCGGAAAAACTTCAGTTTCGCTGCGGTGGGGTTCTCGAGGATTGCGTCGACGACAGCTTCTCTCAGCAAGTGCTCCTCTTGCCAAGAGAACGGGCCATCCGGCCCGGCCGTCGGGAAATTCTCACCGGCTAACATATACCCGACAACGGTAAGAAGCAAAGCGTCTTGAAAAGAGAGCAGTCCGTTAGCACTCTTATTGATGAGATCGCAAATTTGTGCAGCGAGGCTCTGGCTCGTGTCTCCGGCGTTTATGTTCAGTATCTTCTCCGCGCTGGCGAACGCATCCCATCTGGCGCTGTGTGATTCGCCAAGGGCAGTCGCGGCAGCAGCGGCTAGCTGAATAATTCCGCTGTTTCTCAATAACAAGGATTGGGTTTTAGCGAGTGCTTTGATCATAGGAAGCAGCTCCTTTTTTGTTGCGTAGCCAGGACGGATTTTCTCATTCAGGGAAATTTTTTCCCGACGCAGAGTTTCTTGAAGCCATTTCTTTACCAGAATCGCCCCGTCTTTTGTTCTCCTGTCGAGTATAGCTTCCAAGTATGGAGTCCCGTTGAAATTTGCGGTTGACACGAATGACCCGTTAAGTAAATGAAGATGCGAGTTATTCGACTTCTCATCGTGAATTTTGCGGCTCAGATCAATCAAATCTACGATTTGTCCATCTGCAGTTTCACCAGCAGAGTTCCGATCCCACCCGCACAAAAACGCTTCGATATGTTCCAAAAGCCTGAAATTATCGATTCTGGCATCGCCTTCACTGAGAATTTCTGCTACGGGTATCTCAAAATCGAGAGGGGCGCGAAGCAGATTAGTATAGCGGAGATTGAGTTGAGATTGTGATCCTTTTATGTGGCCAGACAACCTTCTTTCCCTCCGAGGCAAGGATGAGAACATACGATCAACAAGTGAGTCCCCGTGACAACATGGAGTTAAGAGATCGAGCGTGCGGTCAATGAGTAATAGCCCTGCTGATCTTTTGCGGCGACCTACATCGTAAAGGCTCGACATGTCCGTCATGAGTTTCCCGATGGTTTTTGACATGTCGCCCAGGGAAAATATGTCCATTTTCAAGTCCATCTGCACAGAAAAAGAAGTATTGTTTAAGGAACAAGACAGAGATACAAGAACCGGCGTAAATGATAAAGCAAAGTGAGGACAACAGTTGAGTGATCTCTTATATTGGATCAAAACTTGCTTTTACAATGATTGGAGGAGGCCTTTATTTACTATTTCAGAAAACTGGAAATAGGTGTCCTATTATATGATACTTTTGCAAAAGGGTGTTGTGTTGTTTGTTAATGGCAAAAAGGTATTGTGTTGTCTGCGTTTTTTGCAAAATGTGTGTATTTTTATAAAACTGACGAAATTGCCCATGAAATTAAGAATTTTGACTTAAAAATAGTATAACTAAAAAATTAAATTACAAAATTTGATCATACAAATTTTAGTTAAAAGATAAAAATAGAAAAAACTTTTACAATATATTTTTTAGAAATAAATTTTAGTTTCAGGGGTAATTTCGTACTAAAAGAATATACACATTTTGCAAAAACAATGCAAACAACACGGCACCCTTTTGCAAAAATGTCATATAATAGGGCACATTTTTGCAATTTTCCCTTACCATTTTTAGCATGGATAGACATATTACCTTAGAAGCAAGGTGGTAAAGAAAATGTGCAGTGAGAGTTGCCCCGGGAGGGGCGTCATCGATATTGGACAGGAGTCCCGTGCTTAATGGAGGAAATCCAGGGCTCAATGAATCTTCATGTTGAGCCGATAAATATGCTTCAGCAACTGACCCCTCCGACGGTAAGACAAAGACTCTCGGTGAAATAGGACATAAAATCATGGGGAAGTGGTGAACAGAAACCGTCAATTTTTGCTCATCTTCTGTAGAACCCATTGGATTTCCACCAGCGTCTACATGAGGGCCGTTCTCTTCACTGGCAATGAGCTGCGACCATCCATCTTCTTCGAAGGTGAAATTTTCCTGGGGTTTCTTGTCTTCTGACTCTCCGGATTTTGTCTCGGTTTTTTTAACGAGCTCGTTATAATCTTGGACAAGCAAAGATTCATATTCGGGAAATGCATCTGGTCCCAAAGGTGAGTCAGGATATGCCAAGTGGGCTCCCTGCAATTCATGAAGCATTCCATAACATTAACCGTGTTTGAATTGTTGCTTCAACAATTCAGTAATGCTAAAAGATTTTTCAGTGGCACAAATTAACGTCTACAATGAGACGCATATCCTTAGGTTGTAGATTATCACCCAGAATACAATGAGACGCATATCCTTATGTTGTAGATTATCACCCAGAATGTCAAAATAAGGTGCACCTGGTTCTATTATTTCCTATTTTCACTTTCTTATAAGATTTCGGAAAGAAAAAAAAGATGTCACTTTCACTGAAGGTACTTCCTGAATAACCAAACAAATTAACAAGCTTTCCTTTCATAAAAAAATCTCCAAAAGGTGAGAATTGTTGTCAAATACAGAAAAGTTAGTAGTGAATGTTTTTTGAAGGCTGCGGCTAATTTTCCAATCTTTTACAGCTTCTACTTAACTTCCCAATTTATATACTTTGAATACCAAAAAATAATTGACTTCTCAAGTTTCTTTACTGACAATTTCAGTGTAACATAATACACACTCATCACTGAAAGTAAGAAAACAAGTCTCAAGGTAATTAACTATTTCTGGGCCAAACTAAATAATATAATATAGTGTAAAAGGAAAACTTATAGAAACGTACATGCCTTGTAATTTGCGTGGACATGAAAAAAAGTAAAGGAAAAAAGGATGGGCGATTGTGCAAAATTGGTATGATTAAACACAATGATAAGACCATGCTAATACCTCTGCAATGGATGTGAATATAATGCAATGCCGAACACCTCGATGAGTGCTCAAGCAACGTAAAATATACCGATGTGCATCACTTAATAAACGTGAAGTGACTATCACAATTTTGCTTGCAGGATCAGTGCTCGAATTCCAATCAACCGCCTGAAAAGAAGACATGTAGAGAAATATTTACTTTGAGACCAAGACTAAAACGTAACACCCATAATAAAAAAACTTGCCAACTTGAAGCATCTAGAATAAAATTCTGTTTAGAAACCGTGACATCCTTTTGCTTCAACGGTCCCCGTACTATTCAAGGAATGCTAAACTAAATCTCTGAGCCCAAAACATAGTAAGCCAGATTTGTTTTCCTTCCTAATATAATAAAGACAAACAAATAATTAACTTTATCAAGATTAAATGATCTCTCAACCTAACTCCAAAATATCATGTATGATACATTTCCCAACAAATGAATCGTCTAAACGGGATATGGAAAACATGTTAACTCAGTCATGATAACTTAAGAACCGTTACAAAACATTCTGGGCAATACATGCCACCACTAGCTTACCGAATCAAGAGAACACATGTTTTCCAAGCTGCAAACAGCTCGGACTCCAAGGTCAAGTAGTAGAGGGAATGCCCCGATGAACTGGAAACTCTCTGTACATCCAGCATCCAGGTAAATTATGGATCCTTCAACGTGTTCTGATATCTAAAGAGAACAAACCAGAACGAGAACTTTAAAACAAGTCAAGATACAAAAGCTCAAAACAACGCCATATTTTCTTCAGATAGGCGATGCAGAGTACAAAAGGGCAGTATATTTGTGCCACATGCACGATAAGCATAGTGACATAACTGCCTATGTAAAAAATATCGTAAATTTGAAACAAGGAGCAGATGTTCTAACTCCATTCAAATGGAGAAGTCCGGAAACAACAAATTTAACAAAGTCAACAGCTTCTATTGCTCCTCCTTTTTTCTGCTCCTATTTATATTCTTCTATACTATTTCTGTGTTGACTGATGAGTACCTATAACTAGCAAATCACTATCTATATAAGTAGACAACTATTACACATACAATAACATGCAAATTAGCAATAAACGTATATATGACAAAATAGCAACCTGCCAAATAGTTCAATATATTGAATAAAATTCAGGTAACAATAAAAGGGTACTAAAAAATTCTGTCCATTTAGCAATAACATGTCATTTCATAAGGCGTATACTAGAACCACCATTGTTGCACAACACCTTCAGCTTCAGCACACAACTCCAAACTCAATTACATAAGCACTAAAACTTATTAAAAATGAGTTCGAATGAAAACAGAGAAGAAAGACACAAATATTTGTGCTACACGCGCGCTGCATTCTCAAAATTCAAAGGTAATGTAAACAAGTTCGTAAATTTGAAACAATGAGCGGATGTTCTAACTTCATTCAAATTCAAAGGTAATATAAACAGTCCACAGCTTTACTTGCTTCTTCTCTCTCTATTCCTATTTATATCATTCTAGTTCCATGATTAGTACCTAGAATATCGAAACACTGACTGTCTAAGAAGCCAACTATTTGACATATAATGATAAGCATCAAATCAACTTGCTTGAATCAGAACTGGAAATTAAGCAATAACATGTCATTCTATAAGGCATATACTAAAATCACCATTGTTGCACAACACCTTCAGCTCCAACACACAGCTCCAAACTCAATTACATTACACAAACACTAAAACATGATTTAAAAAAAGACTTAGAACAATAACTTATGCAACATTCAGCAGCAAAAAAAAGATGAACTCACTTGGCTAATGGAATCAAGGCAACATTTGGTGACATCGACCAGAGCCATAATTGATGTATCGAATCTGCAATTCGAGAGATTCACGAAGCACCGGTACTTCAAATTGAGCTGAGTACCGGCACGAATCGTGTACCGCGGGGCTTAGATCTTCTTCCTGATCATCGAATCAACGACGACGCACCAAAACCCTTTTGGAGGCGCACAATCCAGAGAGAGAGAGAGAGAGAGTGCGCGCCGAGAAAAGCTGTCGATTTTCCCCCAAATTTCCTTTGATTTTCTCGCTGCGATCAACAAATGGATTGCGATTCAAAACCTCGACGCACGCAATTTTCTCGGGAAACAAACAGAAAAAAGGGTCGTGTCGGATTTTCACCTGATTCGGTGAAGGAGAAATGAGTTCGCTCCTTGGGCTCGCCGGTTCTGGACTGGGAATCTTTTTCCGGTGGGCTTTCAGGCCCAATAAACTAAATGGGCCTGGTCCACAAATTCACTATTTTGAACAATCTCAACACTCAACCTTTTTCCGTGAGATCAATAAAGGATTGTTTAAGGTTTGGTTTTGAGCTCATTCAGTTTAGTTTTGAACTAAACTGATTAATTCGGTTTTAAAAGCATAAAAACTGAAATTAAATAGATGAAATTAGGATCGGTTCGGTTTTGAACATGTCTTTTACAGTCAGTTCAATTTGTTTTGATTTTTGAAGAACTAAATTTCATGAAATTCTCACATTTTAGACCGTTTTGACTTATTAGTCGACTTACTGGTTTTTGCTTAGATTTTTAACCCGAATTTCATGAAATTTTTACATTTTTGGCCGGTCTTGACTTGTTTTTTGTTGGACCAATATTTTCAACCTCAATTACTAAAGATCGATGGCTTCAAACGAGCCACGTGTCCAAATCGATTGGTGTTTTGTTCGGTTTTCTTATCGATCCCTATTTTATAAATCAAAACCATGGAGTTTCGATTTTATTTTGAACCGAACCAAGTCGGTTCTAATTTTGTTCAATTATTTTTTGGGTCTGTTCGGTTATTTCGGATGGCCCTAACTAATTGTGTGTACGGGGAGAGTATGGGGCGGGTTGGGCCTCCGATTTGCATTCTTGAGCCCCATTCGAAAGTACCAGGAGATGTAGGCTTCGGTTATGGCTATGCTTGAAGTCAAGATGTCAAGTTCACTCTAATATTGACATCGGGTTAATCTGGAATTACCAAAACTCTCCAAATTTAAGTAAATCGAATTGAACTAGACTCGGCCTTATCTATTCCCTTGCGAGTCAGGGCAGAACACTTTTTTCACAAAAAAGTCGAGCCCTACTAAATTGAAGCTCGTTTACGCCCCTAGTTTTGATCTCAAACAAACAAAACACTAATATCATATTAAATTCTGATTCAATGACAATATCGCATTTTAAATCATTTACGAAAATCAATATGACAAGTGAAAATTCCAAAATATCATGAAGTGACAACGTGATCAACGAAACATGTAATGTATATTAAATTTAAGACAAGAACAATGAACAATTGCATCAACTAGGGACAGTCACTTCGAGCACAACTCAACCCCACGAACGTCTCAAAACCTCGTTCTCGTCGTCGTCGTGTCCAATCTACGATGCACTTGCACGAACCGCTGACGCAATAGCTCAGGCCGTTGCAGTGACAATCCGCGTCGCTCGAGCACTTCTCTCTCCCCAGAATCCTGGAATGAACTGCATCACCCGAAAAAATCAAGAAAACGATCAGGAAAGCCGAAGCCAACGACGAACCGTTCATCGTTTGTTGAGAAAGCGAGAGAGAGAAGTTATAGAAATCGATTTGGGAGCTAACTTGGAATCGGGTTCAAGAAATTGACATTTTTTGTACATCTCGAGACATTTGAATTGATCCTAGAAAAAGAGTCATGCGCTTGGCAATGTAAATATTCAATTGAAATGTTTGGTGACCTTTAATAGGGAAGGGGAACAAAAATATTCAAATACGATAGAGATCAGGTGTTCTTGATTTGACGGGATAAAAAATGGGAAAATTAAAAAAATAGATGTGAACTTACCGATTCTTATAAAATGTGTAGTTTTGTCTAAAAATACCCCTGAAATTAAAATTTTAAAATTTTAAATTATTCTTTTCAAACTTGAGCTTATCGGTTTTTCGCTTGTTCGGCCGAGTATCATCGTCTCTGGCGTGATAGCGCGACGATGAAAATGGAGAGTCGAACTAACTCGACGATTGGAGATGAGAAAAATATGCGAGCTCGAGCTGGAAAAATATTTATATTTTAATTTGTCTTTTTGGGACAAAATTACACATTAATTTGTCTTTTATTTTGCAAATAAAAAAATGACATGTTCACAACTACTTATTGCAATTTATCCTAGAAATCAAAGATCACTAAACCTATCGACATCAGGATATATTACGCAAAGAGGCATATTTAATGATCTCATCATATTAGGAATATCGGATCTCTAGCGAGTTCGAATTATTTTACCTCTATAAGATAGCAATAAAGTGGGCTTAATGATACTCACCCGGTCACACCGGGGCACCAGATCCCGTTGAATTTAGGGATTTTGGTCCAACCTTTTTTTGTCATCCTAATAAAGTGATAAAATACTCCAAACTTAACAGAATCTAAGATTCTCGATCTGATAAAATAGAAGACATGATCACTAAATTCGTTTGGTGCCATCCTACAATCCACATATCAACTTCCATGTGGGAAAATGTAATGCTTCTTAGAGTACAAACTCATCAGTTACATTTCTCTTCCCCACAATAAAAGTTAAACAAAATGGTGAGTTATGTCGGATCGAGAATATCAAGTCCTTGCCGAATTTAATCCTTTTATTAATATTGGACTATAGACTATAGTTATGCACATGCATTTACACCCGAAAATTATACTTGGAATTAAAATATTATAGTATGGTTCTTATCGGTTAATTGCTAGTTTTGATTTTTGACAATCATACTTAAACTACAATTAAACGTTCACTTAGTAAAATAACTAAAATCAAATAATTAGTCACGATTATCAATTTAATCCTGATTCGGCCCGTTTCATGTTCCAAAATGAACAACCTTAACGAAAGATATATGTCAAGGTTAACATAAAATATATTATGGCCTTCTGAGTTTAATTTGACTAGGAATATTCACTGGTTAAGAACCGACCCGAACAATCCAAAATTGAACTGACCCAACTCGAACGGTTTATTGACATTTGGAATCGAGGTCCAAACCATTTGATGGGTTTCGGATTGGTTTTAGCCAATCAAACCAACGAGCCGATTGGACGGTTTTGCTATTGGGAGACGGAGACGAATGGGTTGGATCGACCCAACCCGACAGAGGTCGAGTCGAGTCTCGAGTGACATCTACGAAACCACCGACTCACCCGACACCCAATCAACAAAATGGGTAAGCCCTTTCATCCCTATTAGAGTTCAATGAAGGGTTCCAATTACAATTTTAATTTGGGATTCAGGGCTTTGAATTCGAATTGATTTTATTTTTGGGTTAAAATTTCTGAATTTAGGGGTTTAGGATTAGGGTTTGGATTTTGGGTTAGCTCTGATTTCAGTTGTAATGGACTAAATTTTTTGGGCCCATCGGGTGAGTTGGGTTTTACCCGACTACACCCGACACCTCTCTCGAGTCGAGTCTTGGGTCTGGTTTTCTAGACCCGAGACTTGTCGGGTAAACTCAAACTCGGTCGGATCTACTCAACCCGGCTCGATGAACGCCCCTAGCATACACCGATTAAATTTCACAAGGTGATCGAAACGCCACCATATTGGTGTGTATGAACTGAACGGTTCAGTTCTGCCGGTTAACTTCCAATCGAACCGTATCTCCTTCGGTTCGAGCGCAAAATCGACTTGTATAGAGCTGAAGTGTGCGGTTCGTTGACTGAATGGACCGGTTCGATCCGGTTCTGTCAGTCCGGTTCCAATGTGAACAGACCAAACTTGACCACGGCACTTTAAGGTAATAGATTCCTAAGATGTGCTAAGTTATGTGTACACATGTTTTTGTACATGTACTGATTGGTTGTAATAAGTATAAAACAAGGTTTCACATGGCAATAGTAAATTGCACAGACAATTTGGCTCATAGCATAAATACATAATAATGCATTGTACTTTAGACAGATAATTTTTTTCATTATTTGAAAATGTATATATATATATATATATATATATTTGGAAGAAAATCAAGTTTTAATAGGAATCATATCATATAATAAAATTGAGAATGATATAATGTTATCAATGTCATGTATGGAAAGTCATTATTGTTTTTCCACAATGACACATATATATTATTTAATTCATTCACAAATTTGAATTCTTTAGGTTTTAAAAACTACCATTGTAGTCAAAACAATTTGGTAAATGATTAAATGCTACTCTTTTTTTTGTTTATTTAGTGTTACTACTATTCTTTTGTTTTTTATAATAATTAATTAATTTTCACTAAATTAAATTATCGAACGAAAGAACAAATATCAACTGTGTGAGAATAACATCGTGTAACGAACATAAAAATAAGCATTCCGCACAATCAATATTAATTTATTAAATAAATTAGAAATACATATTGAAGATGGATTCTACGATCATTTCTCTGTCTCTATAAACAAGCTGAATTATTAAACAATTACTTATTATATCCCGACTCGAGAAAAAAAATGACCTGAACGAGTTACATATTAAAATACAAGTTTGGTTAAAATAATTAGTGAAGTTTGAATTCAATCCGGCTTATATATTTTCTACCATAAATTTTTATTAAAATTTTTAAAAGATGTTTTACTGAATAAAAATTATTAATTAATTTAAATATCAAGTCTGACTTGAGCTTGACTATGAACTCGAACGGTTTGTTAAAAGCTTGATTCGGACGTAATAAATTGTTTCAAATATATTTTGTTATTTGGAATTTAAATTGGTCTTTTTTTAGCAGCCCTTTAAGTTATGCTCAATTTATAAAAAGCAAAAACAAAAAGAACAATTTTTTTTTGAGCTTTTCTGATTTAGCTTAGAGACTCTTTCTTCTTCATCTGGAGCTCCCACAAGCCGGAGCCCCCCTCTCTCTGGCTTATCGTGCGCGCCTCGGGTACGTTGTTCTTGATTCCTCCGAGTTTCGATTCAATCTGCGTCGTCTCCGTCGCCGGATCGACTGGTTCCGGTCCCGATCCCAAATGGGGTTTTGCTAATCTTGCTGTTTTTGCGGTTTCCGGAGATTCCATGGTCTTGTTGCTGTTTACAGTTTTGTTTTATAGATGCTTGCTCGAAATGGGTTTTTGTTTTTGTGGGGTGTAGGGTAATTGGTTTTGTTGTTGGAGAATGTTGAGTGGAGCTGAGTTTAAATTCGATGATTTTGTTGTGTTTTCTTCATTTTGATGGTCATGAATCTTTGATTTGGGTTTGCTCCAGCTGATGAAATTGATTTGAATGAAGGAAAGGGTGTGATTTGAGCTTCAGCTAGAAATGTTTGATATGGAATGCTGAATTTGTAGGTTTTGTTGATTTTGCTGTTTTTACTGTCTCTGGGGATTCGATAGTGTTGATGTTTACAGTTTTGTTCAATCAAACGGTTTGAGCTTGAACTTGAAATGTTTGATATGAATGTTGAATTTGTAGGTTTTGTTGATTTTGCTGTTTTTACTGTCTCTGGGGATTTGACAGTGTTGATGTTTACAGTTTTGTTCCATTGAAAGATTTGAGCTTGAACTTGAAATGTTTGATATGAATGTTGAATTTGTAGGTTTTGTTGATTTTGCTGTCTCTGGGGATTTGACAGTGTCGATGTTTACAGTTTTGTTAAGTGCTTTTGTTGTTGGAGAATGTTGAGAGGAACTCAGTTTAATTCGATAATTTTGTCGTGTTGGCTGAATCCTGATGCTCAAAGTCTTTTCTTCATTTTCATGGTCATGGGTTTTTTTCTCAGCGAAAAGTTAGAATCTTTGATTCGGGTTTGCTTCAGCCGAGATATTACTCATTTACTGTGTTATGAAATTGGTTTGAATGAAGAGGATGGTGTGATTTGAACTTGAAATGCTTGATATGGAATGTTCAATTTGTAGGTTTGGTTGATTTGGCTGTTGTTATGGTCTCCGGAGATTTGATAGGCTTGTTGTTCTCAGTTTTGTTCCATCTATGCTTGCTCGAAATGGGTTTTGTTTTTGTTCAGTGGAATGTAATTGCTTTTGTTGTTGGAGAATGTTGAGTGGAACTTAGTTTAGTTCGATGATTTTGTAGTGTTGGCTGAATCCTGATGCTCATAGTGTTTTCTTCATTTTTAGGGTCATATTTGCTTTTTCTCAGCGACTAGTTAGAATCTATTGCTTCAGCTGACCTATTATTCATTTACTGTGTCATGAAATTGTTTTTGAATGAAGAAAATGATGTGATTTGAACTGGAAATGCTTGATATATGGAATGTTCAATTTATAAGTCTTGTTGATTTTGCTGTTTTTACGTCTCAGGGTTTCGATTGTCTTGATGTTTACACTTTTGTTCCATCAAACTTAATTGCTTTTGTTGTTGGGGAATGTTGAGAGGAACTTAGTTTAATTCGATAATTTTGTTGTGTTGGCTCAATCCTGATGCTCCTAGTGTTTTCTTCATTTTTATAGTCACGGGTTTTGATTTCTAAGCAACAAGTTAGAATCTTTGATTTGAGGTTGTGTCAGCTGAGCTGTATCATTCATTTACCGTGTTATGAAAATGTTTTGATTGAAGAAAATGGCATGATGTGAAATTGAACTTGAAATGTCTGATATTGAATGTTCAAACTTATTGGTCTTGTTGATTTTGCTGTTTTTACGGTCTCTGGGGATTCGATAGTCTTGATTCTTGATGTTTACAGTTTTGTTCCATTGGACGTAATTGCTTTTGTTGTCGGAGAATGTTGAGTGGAACTCAGTTTAATTTGATAATTTTGTAGTGTTGGCTTAATCCTGATGCTCCTACCATTTTCTTCATTTTTGAATCTTTAATTGGGGTTTGCATCAGCTGAGCTATTATTCATTTACTTGTTATGAAATTGTTTTGAATGAAGAAAATGGTGATTTAAACTCAAACTTGAAATGTTTGATATGGAATGTTCAATTTATTGGTCTTCTTGTTCGTTTGGTGCTGCAGGTGCTATCGAGAAAACTAGCTTGAGGGGAATGCTTTAATTTCCATGTAGATTTATTACCGTCCACTTGATTCTCAGAAAAGATCCAATCGCTACTGTTAATTATCTCTGGCAGTGACTTTATCGACCTTCTGATTACGAGTTGGAGTCCACTAGGTGGACCGCTACCATTCTTGCAGCATGCCGTATTACGTACAGAGGCTTTACAATCTTTGCAAATCATCGTTTTCACTGGATGGACCGATATCAGAGGAAGCTGTTGAGAGAGTTCGCATTAAATTAGGTATTGAAAAATATTCCTACTATATCTTTTGTGCACAATCCGATGCTTATTCAAATTCCATATTCATGATTAATGTAGTTGTTGACTAATAACTCTTTTGACTGTATTTTTGCATCTGTAGGATGCAATAATCAGTATACGACTCTTTTCTCGGTTTCAGGAAGAATTTTTCCCGAATCTATTTGTCTTCTAAAAATAGGTTTATGACATAAACAGGAAATGATAATGTTGGTTTTTTCTTTCTTTCTAGAACTCTCCTATAGTTTTGTAGTCTCCCCCTCTCGAGTTTCGACCAAATTACTCTCTAAGTCTTTGATAGGGGTGGTAGTTCCCAACCCGATCATATAGTTATGAACTTGTCCTTTCTCGAATCTTAGTTCTTATTCCAACTCATAGACATGCCCGAATGTGATGTGACGGTAGTCGTGCTGGCTAGGATTCAACCTTTTTATTGTGCTCTTAAATTGTTACAAAGCGATTGTGTTTCCCACCAACCCGATTATAAATCGGTTGTTGCAGGTTAAATGGGTCATTATGTTAGTTCATTCATAACAATGTGAGCATCCAATTCGGCTCAATATTTAAAGCTTGATTGTTTATTAAAATGCTACCTTTGATTTTTGAAGTCATGTTTGAGAATTTCCCTTACTACTAAGTTCTCACCATATGTTAAAATCGTATTTCAGACAAGATCAAGCCATCTGATGTTGGTCTCGAGCAGGAAGCACAATTGGTTCGTGCATGGCCAGGTCCTATTCGCAATGGGACCCGCCAGTCACCGCCACCAATCAAATACCTTCATTTACACGAGTGTGACAGCTTCTCTGTAAGTAATATTGTTTCATTCATCTATCACTGACTTCGTATTGTCTTTTGAGTTTTATGCCTTGAAATAGATATAGTTAGTTATATTTTTTTTGGGATATAGGTAGTGTTAAATGTCACTATATTTCCATGAAAGTTAATTTTTTTGGGAGTTTAAAA
This sequence comes from Geranium brycei, assembly GCA_036897365.1. Lineage (NCBI taxonomy): Eukaryota > Viridiplantae > Streptophyta > Magnoliopsida > Geraniales > Geraniaceae > Geranium > Geranium brycei. The sequence continues at coordinate 18,515 of JAYMTP010000772.1, forward strand.
AAACTAAATTACTTGAATCTTTTCTTCGTTTATTCTTTTTACAGATAGGGATATTCTGCATGCCACCGTCCTCAATCATCCCTCTGCATAATCATCCTGGAATGACTGTAATGAGCAAGCTTATTTATGGAACTTTGTATGTACAATCATATGATTGGCTTGATCCACCCGGGCCTGCTGATCTGTCAGAAGGTATGTTGTTAAGACTGGGTCTAGCGATGTGTCTCCTGTTTGGTTGTTGCACTGAACTATTTTCGTGCTTTGGACAAACTTGAATTGCCAAGTTGGATTTTCGATTAAAACCCAACTGACTGGCACAAATTCATTTTTAGCCGATGAGTAAATAAAAGAAATGGTGCTCTTTGGAATAGTCTAACACCTATTTCTATCATAATTTATAATTTGTTATATTCGTGAGTTTGTTATGTCAGCAACAAATTATATGTTCTTTATTCGGTATATGACATCATAACATGACTAAGTAGCCCACTAGGGCTATCTCAGTTGGTCAAGACAAGTTCAATGTCGTATGAGTTCCCGGGTTCAAATTATATGTGGGGTGCCGTAGGGGTTAGTGTATAGGTTTTTTCTGTAATTTCTTGTAATCCTATAATAACAGGATTATAGGATGAGAGGAAGAAAAAGACAAGGGCATGTTTTAAAAATTAGATTTTTAGTCAAGGGCATTTTAGACTTTTCACTTAACAGTTTCCATCCACAAAGTTCAAACAGTGCCCAAAAAAAGTTTGGTGTATCTGAAATACCCGAAACCTGGTTAGAGCCAAGTGGAAAGGTGTTTAGTTGGGGATAGTTATTTGTCCTTTTTTCTAAAATAAAATGTAGAAAATATCCTCATAACTCATAATCTAGCTCCATCCTTGGGTTTACGTGTCGACTCTACTAGACGCTTGATGACTCGTGACCCCTAAACCGAAAACTTGTAGATTTTCTCAGGTAGTTGAAGGAATTGACTTAGACTTGTGATTTCCCGTGTATTTATGTTTTGCTGTTTTGTATCAGCGAAGATAACTGTATATAGTCTGTTGAGATTGTTCGATCTTTAATTTCAACCGCTTACAAGTTAAATTCCGTGGTTTTGCAGCAAGACCGGCAAAACTTGTCAAAGACACCGATATGATCGCACCTTGTCCGGCAACAGTTCTTTATCCCAGCAGTGGCGGTAACATTCATTATTTTAGAGCGGTCACTCCCTGTGCTATCTTGGACATCCTCTCGCCGCCCTACTGTTCAGAAAACGGGCGGCATTGCAGTTATTTTCGGAAGGTTCCAAGGAACGACCTACCAGGTAGTTAAAAACTTTTCTTATATTACTGAAAACTACTACTTACGTTATATTTGACTTTTTGCCGCTGATTTTTTTATCAGCAATAACCGCATGTGTGGTGATTAGAACTAGTGATCGACTTTCCCCACAACCTTAGGTTAAGTATTAGTGGAGTTAGTGATCGACTTTCCTCACGTGTGCTTATTACCCGCCAACGGAAACTCTTTTTTTATAAAAGAATGTGTATTATTATAAGATTACAAACACATTAAGAAAATTCTACTTGGTGCTCTGAAAATTTGCGAGTTGTTCGAGTAGTCCCTGATTAATCCCTATTTAGCTTATTAATCTGATTAATTTTCGATTAGTTACCAGAGGTCCTCTCTGTGCTACTAGCGCATAGTGTTGTTTAGAACACTTCTACTTAGGAGTGCTCACACCGAACCGACCAGCTCGGCTTTTGACTTTTTATTTGACTTTTTTTTGTTGGCCTGATATTCGTAGGCTCAGGATAAATGACCTAAAATGAGTCATGTGTCCAAACTAATCGGTTTTCTAGTCGGTTCGGGTATTTTCTAAGCAGTCCTACTTCTACCCCTAAAACCCACCTGCCCCCAAACAGGTACCCCTAGGACTCGAACCTTTAGCCTCTTACGAGATAAGATGTATACTTGACCACCAACCCAACTTAGCGGGGGGTTAATCTGCTAGCTATTGTGAAGGGCATTTAGTAATTTATGCGTAAGTAACTTCCTAAATGAGAAAGTGGGAACTTATTCTTGGGAAAATTGCAAAAAGGTGCCCTATAATATGAAACTCTTACAAAAGGGTATTGTGTTGTTTGCATTTTTTTTTTGCAAAATGTTTGTATGTTTATGAAAATGACAAAATTGCCCATAAAATTAAGAATTAAGACTTTTATAACATAATTTTAACTTAAAAATAGTTTCACTAAAAAAATAAATTACAAAAAGAGTAATTTCGCTTTTAAAACAAATTAAATTAAAGAAAAAATATTTGTTTTCTTAACATAATTTTTAATTTCATGGGTAATTTCGTCATTTTTATAAAAAAACACATTTTTTGCAAAAAAAAATGCAAACAACACAGCACATTTTTGCCATTAACAAACAACGCAACACCCTTTTGCAAAAGAGTCATTTTATAGGGCACTTTTTTTGCACTTTTCCCCTTATTCTTTGATATCCAAATTAGTAAAACGATTTAACTTTTTGACGGAGCGAGTATTTATTTGTCGAGTCGTAGTACATGAAATAGTCAATCTACTTATGAATATGATTTCATGTCGCTGCAACGTTATTTATAGCGCTTATTATTTGAAATGAAGGTGATCTTCAGCTGAATGACATGGAAGATGACTCGGAGGACGACGCGACATGGCTAGAAGAGTTTCAACCTCCCGACAACTTTGTTATCCGGAGAGGGCTGTACAGAGGGCCTGTTATTAAAAAATGAAAATGTAGCAAAGTCGACGGTATACATGTTTCGATAGCATTCGGCTCGTGTATATAGTTTTAGAGACCATGTATCAGTAACTGCAGAGTTAAGAGAACTCTGCAACAAAACAGCTTTCTTGATAGAGTGACAATGTTGTTCATTTGGTTGGTGCTTAGATTGTTTTGGTTTGTTTCAATGATTGCTTTTGGTGCAAGTCTGACCGTTGGTTCAATTGCTCTGCTCTGCTTGAGCATGTTTTACATATGGAGATCTGTTTTTGCACTTAGAAATTGGTTGGTGGTGAAGTTGGTGATTTTAAAGGATGATTGCACTTAGGTACATCTAATCAGATACATTTTGCACATAAGTACACTTGACTCTTGTTTATCTTGTTAATTCACCTAAAACTCATATGTTTGGACCATTCGTGAGCAAGTCGATAGCTTCAGCACTGTCTAGCTTATGCGACGGGGTGAAGGTTAATTTTCGGGAGCTCGGGAGACAATTATGTAGGTATATTGATGTGCAAAACTATTTTGGACCAGACTGAGAAAAACCAAAATGAAACGATTTAATTTGATTTGGTCATAGGTAAAACATAAATTGAATTGGTTTGGTTTGGTTTGGTTTTGGTTCATATTATTGGAGCGAGTCAAAAATTTGAAACTATATCGAGAATCAGTTGATTTTGACACATGATCCATTCTGGACTATCTATTTTTAAATAGATCGAAGGATTCATCCAAGTATGTGAATGCAAAATAATCGAATTGCTGCAAAATAAATATGTTCAAATAGAACGAAGACACACCCGAGTATGTGGATGAACCGAGTGATGGAACTAATCACAATTAGTCTCGATCCCTCAAATTCCTACAATGTTGAATTTGGTCCAAGGACCGACCCGAGCTTTAGAGGGGTTAATTACCGGCCCGTTGCCACCCCTACATACCATATCAATTTGATTTCAATTTCTTGAATTCAAGCCGAACCACAAACAACCCTAAAGATGGTATGTATGGTGTAAACATGTTAAATCAGGTTTAATTTTGTTATGATTCTTCTCGAAAAAGTGTTCATTTCAGACCAAAATATTTAAGTTCGAATTCACCTTGATATGTTTTAATTTTTTCTACATATATCCACTAAAATCATTTTAATTGTGTATTCAATACAAAAACTATAATTCATTGAATATTAAACAAACCGACTAGCAACTTAAAGAGCTTACAAGAGTTAGGCTCGAGTTTTCTTTATTTATCAAACGGGCTCGATCTTAATTTCATAATTTTCTCAAAATCAAAATTAAAACCGAATCATAATCGAACGTTTTTTTTATTTTCAAACACGGTTTGGTTCAACTCTCGATTCGAAACCGGTTCACAAAGGCTCTGAGACCGCACGTGCCATGCACGTGACTCGCCACCACCAACCCTTCCTCTCCGATTCTTCTGAATCAAAAAGAAGAAAAAAGCACATCGCTTTCTTCTACGAATCGATCGTTTAAGTCCAAATCGATCAAATCAGAGTCCAATCTCAGTCTCTGACTCTCTGTTCAGTTCCATCACTCTCTCTATCTCTCTCGCTACAGTTCTCTGTTGCATTTTGCTTCTCATTTTCCCTCTCTTTTCGCGGACCGACGAGTTTGGTTCGAATTCGTCGGGGGAGAGGTTTTGAGATTCGAGTATTTGTGGGTTTTGGGGAGTGGTTGGTGAGGATTTGTGTTGCAGGATCTGCTCACGGTATGTTTGGTTTTTCAATTCTTGTTGGGTTTGGTTCGAATTTTGATGAGATTGGCGATCTGGGAAGTTTAGATTCTGATTGAAATGTTTTGTATCGGTGGATTGAGTTCATGGGCAAGTGTATTTGCTGCTGAGATGAATTGGGGTTTTGACGGATTTGGTTTTGGTTGATTGATTGATTTGGTGTTGTTGGACTGTAATGTGCTTGGTTTGGTTGATCAATGAGAATCTGAGCTGAATTGATTTGTTAGAGAGGCAAAGTGTGTATGGAGTTCATGAAATGGATTGGGAATTTGTAATGAACAAGTAATTACTTGTTTGGGTTCATTTCGTTTTATTTTTGGGTTTATCGTTTGTGGTAGAATTTGGAAAGTTGTGATGCATAACTGGGAAATTCGATTCATTTAAGGAGAAGGCAGTTGGGATTTGATTTTTTTGTTGATCACTAAGATAGAGTGTATTAAAATTTCATTTTTCTTGCTGTGGTTTGAGATACGTTTTTTAACCTTCAAATTTTGATGAGATTGATCCAGGAGTTTCAAACTCTTTTTGAAACGGTAACAAATTGAGTTCGCGGGCAGGAGTATTGACTGCTGATTGGAATTGGGTTTGTGTCTTATTTGGTGTCGTTGGACAGTAATGTGCCTATTTTGGTTGATCAGTGAGAATCTGAGCTGAATTGATTGTTGGAGGAGACAAAGTTTATGTAATTCATGAAATGGATTGGGAATTTGTAACGAATAAGTATTTAGGTATCTTAGAGTGTTTTTTTTTGTCTATTTCCATATATTTTTGGTGTTTATCTGGTAGTATATGGAAAGTTGTAATGCACAATTGGGAAATTTTATGCTTTTAGGAGAAGACGGATTGAATTTGATGTATTTGTTGATTGCTAAGATTTATGCCGGCGCAGTCATCATCGAAGTTTGACACTGAATTTCACGTTTATGGTAAAAGGCTTAGGTCACGTGTGTCTAGATCTGTACAGCACGGGAAAGGGAAGAACACTGTTTTAGGGGGCAATGATGAGTTGGTCACAGAATTTTAATCTTTGTCTATTTGATTTCCTTGACAATATTGTAAATTATTTAGGAAACCGACGAAGAATGTGGTGAAGTTCTCGTAAGGCTATGTCATTACCCTCGGCTCCTCATGAATATAGGAATCATACTTCTGAGAGAAGTGGAACTTCAAATTCCGTGCCGGAGGAAGAATTGGTCTCGAGATGGAATAAAGTTGTTGAATCTCTCGCATTCAATGACAAACCACTATTACCTTATCAAGAATGGCATATTGATTTCTCGGAGATAACTGTTGGAAATCGTGTTGGGACTGGTAAGCACAAATTTCTAATTTATTATGCTGCTTTATCATATGGTTTTAGAAGTTAATTGTGTTGTATTGTACTGTTTTGTTGCCAAATATGGAGAAAAGTTGCTTGTCCCATAAAAAAATATTCATGCCTATTTAGATTGAGATATGTGGTCATGGTAATGCTGTTTTTGTTTGGCTTTTCCTTATTCTATGACATGTAGTTAATATTTGTATCCATTGTATGTGTTACCGAAGGATCCATAATTGAAAACATAAGACGTTGAAAAGTTAAGGATTCTAGTACTTTTCAGAAATAGAAGGGGCACAAATCTCCTTCTAAGGGGCGTGTTTGTGGTTCAGCAAAGCATGCAAATGCAAGTAATTTATTTATTTATTTATTCAATCCAGACCTAATTTCTATTATGGTGAAGTTAGTGTAACAGTTTTATGTTGCTCAATCTTTCTCGGAAATTCATATCGAGTTGACTGTCAAATTTGCATTAGGGTTATTCGGAGAAGTTTTTCATGGCATATGGAATGGGACGGAAGTTGCGATTAAGGTTTTTCTTGAGCATGATCTGACGGCTGAGAATATGGAGGACTTCTGCAATGAGATATCCATTCTCAGGTATCTTTCTGTTGATTAATATGGAAACTCTCGTTTGTCGCTTTTTCTTTCCCTTATTTGACTTATTGATCTTCGTGCATATGCGTATCTCTGCTTTGTCAGCCGCTTGCGACATCAAAATGGTACTTCCTTCTACACACATCTGTTTAAATTTACCTCATGCATATTATCTACCGATATTCACAATCATCTTATTCTGAAAATGACGGCGCAGTTAAGATTTTTATTTTTCTATGTTTCTGATATAAATAAACGCTCTACTTGCAGTCATTTTATTTCTAGGGGCATGCACAACGCCTCCTCGTTTGTCAATGATCACCGAGTATATGGATAAGGGATCCATATATCACATGATTCATATAAGCGGTCAGGCGATAAACCTTAGCTGGCGGAGGAGACTTAAAATGCTGCGTGATATATGCAGGTTGTTTCAACTGTCCATAGATTATACACTTCAAATCTGTTTCAGTGTCTAATGTTAATATTGCATTGCAACCTCAACTTTCCCATTATTATATTTTTTTTGGGAATTTATGAAACTTGGTTGTATCTGAAATAGTCAACTCTTAGTTGGGCGTAGCTAAGTGAAAAAGGTGTATAGTTGGGTGTAGTTAAGCGTACTTTTCCCTATATTTTTTCAACTAAATAACCGGTCTCACGTTCTTTGATGTGTAAATGACATTTAGCTTACTGATTAACAGATGACTCATCAAATTAGAAGGAATCATGTATTTTACTCATGAAACTTGCTATTTTTTCTGCCTTGCTTTCTTGAAACTAAGTCAAGAAATAAAGTCTTCCCTATTATTAAAACCTAAATGCCGGCCTGAGATTATGTTATGGCTTTAAATTCACAAAATTGATGTTATTTTAAATACTAGGGGGTTGATGTGCATACACCGGATGAAGATCATCCACCGCGACCTAAAAAGTATAAATTGCCTAGTGAATAAGGACTGGACAGTCAAGATTTGTGATTTCGGGCTCTCGAGAACAATGAGCGAGAATGCAACGAAGGACAACCTGTCTGCGGGAACTCCACAATGGATGGCTCCTGAACTCATCCGCAACGAGCCCTTCACAGAAAAATGTGACGTCTTCAGCTTTGGAGTGATAATGTGGGAGCTCTGCACCCTCAGCATGCCATGGGAAGGTGTACCACCGGACATGGTACGTCGTCAACTTTATTTTACAAAAACGCCATCATATAATTATTTTTAGATAATTTTTTTGTAGAGTTACAAAGACCAACTCTAAAAACCCTAATATTCTAAAACTCGGGATCAGGGAGGACTCGGCGAGGCTAAAAATAAGGAATTCTAAGAGTTTGGGGAGAAATCGGCAAAACTCATTTTGTAATATATATTAAACTGGGTTAGAGTCTCGATGTAGTATTTATTTATCCCTCGTTATTGTCTTCCAACTTCTGTTGGGCCTCTCTTAAAGTGAGAGTCAAGTGGTAATATTAGGCCCACCTTCTACATGAGGGTTGGTCTTGAACCCATTATTAATACAATAGTTTTAAAGACTCTTAAGAAACATAAGTTTGGTCTTGTCTTGTTTCATCATAGTGTAGTCGAGCCCAAATCTTGATACACAACTTGTTGATAAAAAACATGAAAGACAAAGTAATAATATTTTAGCAAGATAAGATACTTTCAGACAACTAAATAAGTTAAAACAAAAGCACAAATTATATAGTAGTTTCAAAACATATGCAAAAAATAAAAATAGATTTGACCAACTTTTACTAAGTTTGACCAAGTTGATCGAGTGAGAACTCAGTAAAACTGAATCACAGAGAACTCGGGAGTTTAGAACACTAAAACCCTGATTGTCATAAGAAACCTTACTTTAGTAAGCAGACCCTAAAACTCTATTCTAACACTCCCTTCACATTGGCCCTAGCTAAAATTTAAATTCCAACACTACCCTTTACACGTCGTAGTGGCCAAAGAATAATAAACAATTTTTTTAACATTTCAACTGTTTCAAACAGCAAAACCTAATAATTTCAATCTCTGGTTTTCAGGTAGTTCGTGCTGTAGCTAACGAAGGATCTAGGTTAGAGGTTCCGGAGGGACCTTTGGGCAAGCTTATCTCAGGTCTGCTATTGCTTCATGGAATCAAAACAAATGTATGCTTCATTGAAATCTAACGTGTCCTTAACATTTGCAGATTGCTGGGAAGCAGAACCTCGGGATCGGCCAAACTGCAATGAAATACTGACCCGGTTGGCCAAATGCGAGTAATGATAATCTGATTTCATATGTATAGAAAACTTGGTTGAGGTGTTAACAGTTTTCTCTCAGCTTGACTTGTGAACTTTCTGGAATTTTCTAATTCTTGTGAAAAAAAACATTTAGACACAGTTTTGCAGTTACTAGAATGACAATGTGAGATATTTTCAATTTTTGGTACTACTGATTGTGTATTGTTCCTTAAAATTTTCAGAAACTGCACACACAGTATATGCTTGTAAGCAGGTAAAGATTTTTGTTCTCTTCAATCTGCATGAACTTGCTTTACTTTGAGTTTTCTCGAAATTGAACGATTCTCAAGAACGATGTGGTTATGTTATGAGAAGTAGATGGATTAGATCAGTGTTCTAAAAAAACGCTAGTCGGGCGGAGAATATCTTATGGGGACTGATCAAGAATTCTTCAAAAAATAAGTCGAATTGAAAGATTAATCGAGAATTATAGATAATTAATTCGGGACTAATCGAAGATTAATCGAACAAGTCGGTGATTTAAAAAAACTGAATTAAGCTGAATTAGATACATGTATGATACACCGAAAAGGAAAATAATACACCGAAAAGGAAAATAATAAAAGAGATATAATGAAATGGAAATATAATAAAGGGATAATATAATCAGTAAAGAAATAATCTTTTTCTTTATTGCTGCCATTGAGTCAACTGTGTGTAACATTGTATATGTATATATCTTGTACATATGGGGTAGCATTTAAGTCAGGAGAATCACTACATCTGTCATGAACTCGCTTTTTTTGTCATTCTTATAAAGAGGTAAGATATCTCAAACTTGATAAACATGATTATCCAATTCGACGTGTACTACTAAATTTACATTAAACTTGCCCGTTGTCATTCTTATGGAAAGACAAAATATTCCTAAACTGAAGAGAACTGATATTCCCGATTTGATAGGATGGGGATGACTATGAGGATCTCTAAATCTGCTCTATTGTCATCCCTAACTCAGGGTGTTAGGATTACCTTGTACTTGGCGAGTCGATTGATTATAACCGTCCATGATTATGGGTTGTTCTTCGGTAACTGGATCGAACCAATCAGTTTTTTCTTCATTTTGAGCATGATTTATGAGTCGAATTACACTTATACAATCCAATCGAAAATTTAAGCTTGCACGTATTAAAATTAGTAATACAAATTCAACATTGTACTGAAAATAACCTTCGATTCAATTCTTTTTTGTATCGTGGATATGATTCTTAAATGCTAGATTTAAAAGGGAATCAAATAATTCTCTTAAATTTATAGCTAAAACTGAACTATTATCTATAGTTCTCGATTTTCTAAATATGGTTCGACTCGATTCGGGACTAATTACTATCCAAAAATGAACACCCCAAATTTAAATAATTAAACTCTTTCAGGTAAGGGTGGGCACAATTTCATAACCAAACAGCTGACCGGCAACTTTTTGGCCTTAAAAATTAAAAATAAACGGCCATAACCAAAATCGAACTATTAAACACGACTCAGATCAACTTTGTTCACACCATTAATATCAACTAAGATCGGGACACGCCGACAAACCCAAGTTTGGGTGTTTATCGGATACTCACGTGGGAGATGCTTGAGGAGTAGCGCTTACTGAGGTGTGTGAGCTCAGATGAGAGGATGACCCCCCGAGAAAGATGGAATAGTAGTCTGTTTTTATTTGTGTTGTTGTGTTTGTTTGTTTTTAGTTTGTTTGTGTGTCTCGTGTTTTGATTTTTAGCATTGGTAGAGTGTTTTAAAGCTATTTTTTACCGTTTACTCGTAAACTGTACATATCAGTTGATGCTAGATCTTCGGATCTTCGGGCGTGAAGCTTAAAGAAAACCTACAGAGCCCAAATTTGAGTCGAGTCCCATGAGCTTTCGGCACAAGTACAACACCCCTGCTGCGCACGATCTCACCCGGGAACCGCCGTGCCGTACAACGTACAACCCCCCAAAGCCTGAAATCGCACGCGCGCGCGCACGTGTCTCTTATTTTGTCCTCTTCCCTCTCTCTTAAAAAGCGAGAGCTATACACACCACCGTCAACGAGCACGAGCACGAGCGCGAGACCTTTTTATTTTTATTTTTTTAATTTTAATTTAATTTGTTCTTCGTCTTCGAGCC
>JAYMTP010000773.1:0-29299 GCA_036897365.1 Geranium brycei
AGGATAGGGGTTTATCTCTCAAGTTCTTTCTTGACTTGAGGTTATATATATGCTCGAGTGATAACGAAGAGGGAAGCCTAGGCTCCAAATATGAATAATAACATGACGAGTTTTGTGATGCAATATTTGCCCAGACCGAACACATGGATACAAAGTACTCGTCGAATTCAAAATATGTTGTTACTCATAAATACAATCTTCTCCAATTAAAATATCTTAGGATATTTATTCTATTTTTTGAGAATTCTAAGTTCAATCGAAACTTATTTGTTTAAAGGGATAAGTTCGGATGACTGTATTTAGAATTAACTAATTTTTTTTCTCGGCTCTCCATAATTACAATTTTCTCACTTTGCCTATAATCGTTAGGTTTTGTCCATTTCACTTAAAATTTGAGGTTAAAAAGACTTAAATGCTTGTATTTTAAATTTTCAAAAGATGCTCTTCTTGACTCAACTTCTCTTCATTGATGCCACCACCTATACCAATGTTATTGCTTTCTCCGATGACCCCTCCGCCGACACCGTCTCCAGTGACCTCTGCTGCCGGCACTATCTTCGGTGAGCTCTGCTGCCAACATCGTCTCCAATGACCATTTTGGATTTCAAATTATTCATAGTGAGGGCATTTTGGTCTTTCTACCTCAAAATTCTGTAAGATTGAACCCATCTAGACCTAAATTTAACAAAACAATAGTTGAGTGAGTGCCAAGTCGAGTTTTTTAGTTTGAAATAGTGATGTGAGAATAATCGATAATCAGGTAAACTGATGTGTAATTACCCTCTAAATTTAATGTAAAACTTATAACATAATTATGTTTCCATATTTAAACTCGTGATCACATTTAGATTGACAATTAAGGTAAGAAAATTAGCAAATTCAAGGAAAATTAGGAGATATATATGATGTGATAGGGCTGCTCAAAACCGATCAAACCGAACCGACTCAAATCGGCTCAAAAAAGAATCAAATTGGTTCTGTTATAAATAAAATCAAAATTCTATTTGTTTGGTTTTGATTTATAAAATTAGAACATATCAAAAATAAAATCGAATATAAAACCGATCGATTTGGATTGACTCATTTTAGCTCATCGGTCTTTATTATTTCGGTCTAAAAATATTGGGCCAACAAAAAATTAGTCAAGACCAACCCTAATGTTAAAATTTCATGAAAATCGGTAAAAAGAAAATCATACCGGAAACTAATTATTCAAATAAAAAATAAAAACAGTCTAAAATGTGAAAATTTTATAAGATTCAGTTCACAGAAATTCGAACCAAACTAAACCATTCATTTTCAATTTTTGTTTTATTTTTGATTCGGTTCAGTTCAAAACCGAACCGGAAACAGTACTTAGATTTACATTCATTATTGAACTTTATTACATTTTGTCCTTCTCTAATAAATAAACAATAAATGATATTAGAAGGAGAAAATAAATACATTGCGTGCGATTCTCAGCTAAATTCCAAATCCAAATCCGAATTGCTTCGGTAGCTTCGATCTCTTTGTAATGGCGATGACGATGGCGATTGCGATCGCATAGACAAACCCAAAACGCACCTTCCTCTCCAAACATCAAAGCTCACCGACTGTTCCACAATCGCAGCCCCCAAATCTCCGATCCTCCATTTTCTTCGAAGAAGATGAGCGAAGAAGGCAAGAACACAGGACCAGTGGTGGAGCACCACCATCTTCCCCAATACGGCACGTTTCAGGGCGTCGCAAACTACCCTCCGCCACTCCCTCCTCACCACGCCCATCGCCACCACCACCACCACCACCACCCGCCGGCGATCGGCTTGCCTCAGCCGGTTCCGCCTCCCGGAGCCTCCGATCCATCAGGCCATCCTCCTAGCTTCTACCCACATGGCTATCAAACAGTCACTGGTTCGATTCGCGCCTGTTTTCTCTGTTTGTTTTTGGGTTTTGTTCTTTTTTGCTGGATTTTATGTGGGTGTTGGGTTGAATCTGATGTGGGTTGTTCATGATTTGGTGGGTATTGATGATTTTGATCGATTAGTTATGAAATCTGGATGAGTGGGGATGTTTAATGCATGGATGTTTATGATTTGGTGGATATGAGAAATGGGTGTTGATGGTTTTGATCGACTAGACTAGCTATGAAATCTGGATTTCCCCCCAAAAAATGGGTGGGGATGTTTATGATTTGGTAGATATGGGAAATGGGTATTGATGATTTTGATCAATTAATTAGTTATGAAATCTGATTAGACTCAGAAAAATGGGTGGGGATGTTTAATGCCTAATGATTGCAGTTTTTTTTGTTGTTTGTGGAAAGTTGATGATTTGGTAGAAATTGATCAAACAGTCACTGGTTAGATTCACACATATTTTCTCTGTTTGTTTTGAGTTTAGATCCTTTTTCATGGCTTTTATGTGAGTGTTGGGTTAAATCTGATGTGGGATGTTTATGATTTGGTGAATATGAGAAATGGGTATTGAGTCTATTGACAATTTTGATAAATTACTTCTGAAATCTGGATTTTTTTTCTAAGAAATGGGTGGGGGTGTTTAATGCATAATGATTGCAGTTTTTTTATAGTTTGTGGAATGTTGATTGTTTGGTAGAAATTAATCATGGGTTTTGAAGTTCTTGATCTCTGATTCATTCCTTTAATCATTTAGCATGGTTAATGGTTATCAAATCTAGAACTTCTGTTTATGGATTTCGATTTTCAGTGCATGTGGAATTATTATCTCTAGGAAGGTAAGGAAATGAGAAGAATGAATATGGAAGCTATTGATCTGCTAGTTCTAGCTTTGATTCCTTTCGAATGGCCATTAGAATGAATAATCGAATGAGGGTTTACTTGTTTAAGGAAATAGGACAATGGGTGACTTTTATCTACCCATTTTATGTGCTGAGAGAATGGATAAATGGGCCTGTTAGTTAAATACGTTGGGTATCAATTATCCATTGGTGTAAACCGGTATGTCGTATCGTATGGTTTGGAAACATTTTCATGGGCTGTGGGAGAGTGTTCTGAAGTCATTGCCATCTTAATATCGTGTTTTAGGATATTGCGCCTTGGTTTTAAATGTATATAGTAGGATTTTTAAAGGTGTTGCTCAAGAAATTCCATTGTTTGTTTCGAGTTGGTTGTTATCATTGTCCGAATGTTTATTACACAGACTTCAATCCTCAATATCGACGCCTGATATTGTTATAGTGATGCATTCGGTTTAGATTTAATGTACATTTTAATCTTTTCCCGTGTCTGCTCTGTTTTTCCAGGTTATGCAGTTGCTGAAGGAAGACCTGTAACAGAGCCTCGCCTCCCTTGCTGTGGCATTGGTCTCGGTTGGTTCATGTAAGTGTTAATACGATTTTCTTCATCGTAGAATAATTTGATATTGGCTTCTCAATACCATACAAAGCTTTGCATTTTGTTCATAGCAAATCTACATGTTATGTTCAATAAATTATCACAAGCAATGTGTTAAGCATGAGACCCATTCATCACTACAAAAATCATAGACACACTAATCATGTATGCGCTGAACTTTAACATCCCTTATACCGAGATCGCTGATTATCTATTATTGTTCTTTACTCTTATGAGATTTCTGGTTCTCTGAAGGTTTATCACTGGTTTTTTCCTTGCGGCGATTCCATGGTATGTTGGGGCGATCGTTCTAACGTGTTCTCGAATAGACTACCGAGAGAAGCCTGGCTATATTGCTTGCACAATTGCTGTGAGTAACTTTTCATCCTAGTACTTTATTTTTACTTTCTAAAGCTCCACTTCCCTTCCCTTTTCTTTTTTAAATTGTTTCAGTTATGTCAGTATAGCATCTCCAATATGTAGCTTCATTCACATGTTATGTATTAACTCGTGTTTTCTTTCCATGAGTAGTTTTCTTTACCAGCAATTCATAATTTGCCCTTATCTCCACCCCCTCCCCCAAGCAGAGGACCCACTGAGAATAAAACACTAGACCTCTTATTACACGAGTAGTTGAATTGCACACAATCTTTTGTATGAAGCAAAGAATATTCTAGAAATTCCCGACTAGTCTGATTACTTCCGAGTAGTCCTAATTTGCCCTCATCCCCACCCTGCCCCCAAGAAAAGGACCTACTAAGATTCGAACACTAGAGACCTCTTATTAAATGAGTAACTGATTTGCACACATTTTTTGTTTGAAGTAAACAGTATTCTAAAAATTCTTGAGTAGTCCGATTAGTATCCAGAGGCCCTATCCCCCTGACTAGCACCTAGCGTTTTTAGAACACCAGAAGTAAATGTCACATATCAGCCATAACACGTCTTGCATTGTCTTTGACATATTTGTCGCGATCAATGCATCCCTGTGTAGTTCACCAATGAATCCGTCTTCCAAAATTCATCGTAAAATTAAACCTTTGTGATTCGTCTTAAGAAGGTGAATAATTAAATATGATATAGCGTCTCAATGATATAGCATGTTTCTTTCAATGTTGCGATTATAGGACGAATCACAAATGTATCTGCAATCAAAGGTTTTTTTTTTTTGGTTTCCTGTCGGGGATAGTTCTTGAAATGCTCTATTGCATTTCAACACGAGAAATAAGTGTGTAAAGGTTACGATTTTCTTCATGTAATTGCAGGCCATCCTTGCTACGCTCGCAGCTCTCATCGGTGCGACGAAAGGAGCCGATGACTGGTAAATTTCCAGGAGAATGGATGTACAGAAAATGGTTTCCATAGGCATGCTCTTCTGGTTCATGAAATGTGAAAATTTTCTGGGTTTTTAAATTTAGACTGAGAGGAAATGTGTGAACTTGTTGGAGTAAACATGAACTCTCCAAAAATGAATATGATTATTAATTGAAAGTCATTGGGACTTTTTGACCAATTTCTTTTTTATAGTGCTACAAATTGATATGGGCTTGATCTCTGCAAACAAAAATGTGTGGTTGCAGCTGATTTGTTGAATATTTAGTTCATGCATGCTCCAATTAATCTCGATTTCAACTATTAAAGTTTGATATGCTGTTAGTCTAATATTTAGTTAATTATATATTTTATTTAATTTCACTCAATTTTTAACAATCCAGTAAAAATAAAACTAATCAATTTTGAACTTCATTTTTAGGAGCTTAAAACACAATTTTCAATTTAAGTCTTAATAAAAAAATATTTTATTTGATTATTTGCCTCTCATTCAATATTACAAAATTTACCGTTCTATTTGTTAGTAAATTAATTAAATGTGTATAATAATCTAATCTAATGTAAGAAAATTATAATACTAGACACTATTTGTTGAATCTTTGATATTAAAATTTGTGTGCAGATAAAATTATTATATAATATGAATACATAAAATATATCTTTTTTTTGAAGGTACATAAAATATATCTTAATGGAGGGATACATTTTAGTTTGATTTAAATTACATAAAATATATTATTTTTTGTAAATTAAATAATGATTTCTCGGAGAAGTGTACGCTATCACAGTATCCAAACAACCCCTAGGGTTTTGCCATTTCGCGTACCTACATATAAACATCACTACTCGGTTCCTTCACATTGAGCTTCATTTGGGCGGCGACGCTGTTTTGATCTTGTTTCCTCTCTTCGATCGACGATGGTTACCTTCAGGGTCAGTTGAATTCTGCCTCTAAATCCCAATATTATCGTATGTTAATGTTACGGGTTGTTTGTTTCCTGAGAAAGTTACATGGAAAATTAGAAATACGGCTGTTTCGAGTCGTGCTTCGATTTTTTCTCTTTTTTTTTTTTGGTTTGATCGATCATGGGTTTTGTTATTCGGTCGTTAGATTTACATCTTTTTGAGAAATTTTCACGATCCAATCCTTGATTTGATATTTTGTTGATTTGCCGAGTTGGGCCTGTTTTGTACTGAACTAGGTTTTTTTTTCTGGGTTCAGTTTCATCAATACCAGGTTGTGGGTCGTGCCCTTCCCACTGAATCTGATGCGCATCCGAAGATTTACAGGATGAAGCTCTGGGCCACCAATGAGGTTCGCTCCAAATCGAAGTTTTGGTGAGTCTTCATTTCGTATATTTGCATTCTGTGTGTTGGTATCTTGCCATTTTTGTAACTGAGAAGAATTTAGTTGCATTAGTCTATAGGATTTGAAGCTAATTGTCATTTTGTCTGTGTTTTATTAGTCCCTGTTTAGTCTGATTAAAACCATTAGCAGTGTTGTATAAAATGCTTGGCCCTAGTCGTTCAGATAGGGCCTTCTAGTTACAATAAGTCTGATTAAAGGATTAGTTGGAATTATGGAAGATTAATCTGGGATTAGTCGGACAAGTCGGGGATTCTTTCAACATTGTCAATTAGTCCCTGATCCAGAGGCCCTCATTGCCTAATGAACGCGTATTGTTTTTTAGAACATCGCATTATATATATTTGACAATGGCTGAAAATTGTGTTACGAGCAGGTATTTCCTGAGGAAGCTGAAGAAGGTTAAGAAGAGCAACGGGCAGATGTTGGCTATCAATGAGGTACCTCCTTTCTTTTTATATATGACCTTCTAATTATATAATTGTGTATTGAGATTAGATATTTTCAGTGTCACAATTGCATTATTTGTTGACGACACAAGTTATTGTCTAGCATGTTATCATATTTTATTCTGGAGAATTGAAATGTTATTTTCTGTAGTGTGGCTTTTTGGGAGTACTTGTTCTGTTTTTGCGTTTATGCTATTTATTTTCTGTTGTGATCTATCCATTGCATCTATAAGTGGTAGATTGATTATTGGTAGCAAAAATGTGATGTTTGTGATATGTTTGATTTAAATATATTTTAATCATGTCTTGTAGGTTTCAGTAATTTTTTAGTCTCTTAGACTGGTTGCTGGCTTTATTCAATTTAATCTTGTTTATAATGCTTCCTGAAATTTTAGTTGAGAGTATACATGATGTGTTTTTTACTTCTATATTTGAATAGCAAGCTATTATTATTGACAACCCCAATTTATTCTATAGATTATCTTGTGCTGACTGATATCATTTAATTTTGTATTCTAATGTTCATGTTCTGTTCATCACAGATTTTCGAGAAGAATCCCACAAAAGTCAACAACTACGGTATCTGGCTGCGATACCAGAGCCGAACTGGATACCACAATATGTACAAGGAGTACAGAGACACAACCCTGAACGGCGGTGTTGAGCAAATGTACACGGAAATGGCTTCTCGCCACCGTGTGAGGCACCCGTGTATCCAGATCATCAAGACTGCGACTATCCCGGCCAATCTGTGCAAGAGGGAGAGCACGAAGCAGTTCCACAACTCCAAGATCAAGTTCCCTCTGGTCTTCAGGAAGGTCAGGCCACCCAGCAGGAAGCTCAAGACCACATACAAGGCTTCAAGGCCTAATATTTTCATGTAATTTCAGATCTTACATGAATCACTTGGATCTTATGGGCAAATTAGGTATTGTATGTTTTGAGCGAGACAACAGACATGGATTGATATTCTGAGATTATGTTTTGGTGGTAATGCATGGATATTAGATTTATGGTATCAGTAGACTTGAAATGCTTCTTTGAAGCTCCATTTGACAATCAATGAATTTAAGCTTATTCCTATATTTTATCATAATATAATGGTATTTCAGGTTGCATATTTGTTTATTGGTACTTCAGCATTTATTTGTTTGTAAAAGTCTCCTGCTTGTCTGATTAGTCTCCAATTAGCATTCTGTAATTATTTTCTGATTAGTTCTCCCAATTAGTCCTTAGAAGCTCTCTCCCATCGATTAGCATTTAGTATTTATTTTACAACACTATATATATATACACCTGTAAATATGTCTTGTTTGTTAATCACTTTATTCAAGTGAAAACTATCCATTATCGTGCGCAAACTTACTAATGACTATTCTAAGCTCTATAGGTTAAGATTAAATAGTTTAGCTCCATGTATTCAATACATACTGCCATAAATACATATTGCCACAAGAGTAGTAAGCACTGTATTTCACTAATATTTCAGAACATGTAACATGTTCTGAAATAAATATTTTAGCTCAAATATGTAAATTTCAAACTCATCACATAAACTGAGGGCAAAATCAGTGAAATACACTATCCATTACAAAGGAACCATCAATCATGACATTTTATGAATGTTAACTCCAAACACAAGTAAATCATTTCCTAATTTGTATGCAAAAACTGAATACATTCTTTAACACAAACCACCTGTTTTCGTACGATTATTAAAAGAGATACAATATCAGTTAGTTTGTCAGGACTCAGAATACAGCCTTCCGACTTAGAGACGCCTTCAAGATGTATTCTTCATTGCCATTGTCCCAATGATCCAAACCCGTTAGGTGGCCACACCTGATAATAAATCAACAATGTTTAATGAAGCTTGAAGTGAACGTTAATCACATGAGGTGTTTCATAAGTAAACACCTACAAGTACATATGATGAATGATATCGACTTTGAAATGTCTAGTATAACCCTAACAATCCCGAATGATGGACAGAACTGGAAAAATTTGGCGAACTTCATTTTCCAGAAAAGATTGCAAATACTAAACCATGCAAAACTTTTATCCAAAATAGAGTGGAGCAAAAAAAATGAAGAAAAAGAGCTGAACAGTTTCCAGAACCGAAAATGCTTACTCTGAAAAACACTTTTCCTTTAATAAGACCGTATGGAACTGGACCATATTGGCGTGAATCGTTGGAAGCGTATATATTGTCTCCTTGAATCCAAACATGCCCCTTTGGAACCTATGCATCAAATCCGAAAAATAATTGGAAATCCAAATTTAATCATATGCACATCCAAGATAATGAAGAAATGAACTGAAAGAGAGAACATTGAAGTAGAAAAAAACCATCAAAGCAAACTTCAGCTTGCAATCCTTACTTGTTAGCTTCCCATTATCCATTAACCTATATTAGGTTCTTTCTCAAAAGAAACTGATCAAAATGAAATTTAGTACGACAAAATGAATCAGCATTGTTGCACATTCATCTTATAAAGGACATTCATTAACCTATCTGCGGGAAAAATGCTGATGTACCGGGTTTCTCATAATATGACCATTCCCACAACCCATTAGCCTGTATTCGGTCTTCACCTTGTTTCTAAAAGATACCCATCAAAGGCAAATAAATTATAGGAGAGCATGTATCTATGAACTATTAACCAAAAAACACGATGAATCATGGGCGTTGCTCATTCCTCATACAACTAACCTTCATCAATAAATGGCTTCTTATTATAAGGCACCCATCAAAGGAGGCAACTTTAACTTTTCCCACCTTCACCCACTAGCGTTGGTCTGCCTAGTAAGAGGTCTAGTGTTTGAATCCTAGTGGGTCGATAAGGGTTGATCGAAAAAATTCCTGACTTCAAATTACCAAGTATTTACATTTACACATCAAGCTATAATGAAAATTGACTCGATGTGCCATGATGAAGCAAAACTCTACAACACTAGGCTATTCTAGGCTGCTCAATCCATTAATTAACCTACATTCCATTGAACTGTTCACAAATCTAAAGAATCAGACAAAAAGTAACAAAATTTGCATAAAACCCATCAAGCAAAAGAGTGAAAATGTGCCCTAAAACTAAAATTCCCCAATTTGGGAGACACCAAAAAACGAAGAAAAAGAAATTAACAAAAACACGTTGTAGTGAATTGTTCACGAATCTAATAAATTAGGCAAAAAGATACAAAATTTCACAGAACTCATCAACCAAAGAGTGAAAATGTACCCTAAAACTAAAATTACCCAATTTGGGAGACACCAAAAAAGACGTTGAAAGCACAAAAACACATTCCAGATACAAAATCTCACAGAACCCATCAAGCAAAAGAGTGAAAACTTGCCCAAAATCTAAAATCCCCCAATTTGGGTTCCACCAAAACCAAACAATCAAAGAGAAATTGAGAAAAAAAGGGGTAAAAAATGTTAAGTACCACAACAGTTTTGCATCGATCGCTCTTGTTGGGGTTGACCACGTAAGTGACCTTATCGCCCTCCACGCCGAGCACGCGCTTCGTGACTGTCTTCCTCGGATCGATCGGTGACGTCACGAGCACCATGTCGCCGGGACCCACGTTGCCGAGACGCGGCGACACGTGCTCGGCGAGCACCACGTCGCCGGTCATGTTCAGGGTCGGGAGCATGCTTGGTCCGTACACCTGCAAGTAGCGGATTGAGAAATTGTTAGTGTCGGGGCTGTGAGAAAGTGACGGTGATAGAGTGACGGTCGGTGACGGACGATTGTGGGTGAGACGAGGTAGGTTTCGGTGACGTGGAGGGTGCAGAGGAAGGCGGCGAAGATGGCGGCGTGGTCCAGAGCTTCCTGCGCCGTCGATTTCCATTGGCGCGCGTTTCGTAGGAGATGCCTCATCATCGTTACTGTCTCTGTGTTTTTTGTCGGACAGAGACGTGGAATTGCAGATTGAGTGCTCGATGGTTTAGGCCTTATCTTATGAACCAATGGGCCTTTATGAAGCCCAATATTGTGAAATTACCGTTATACCCCAAACCTGTCTTGAATGTGTGATTAGGGGTGTAAACATGCCGGATCAAGTGGATTCAGATTGGCTTAAACTCAACTAGAGCTCAAACAAGCTTATGCAACGAATCTCGAGTTCAACTCAAAAGAAAAATATTTTAAACGTCAAAATATTATAAAATAAAAATATATTTTCCAAAAATTAAAACAGAGATAAAAGTGCATATCAAGAGTCATGATCAAGACAAAAGCAAAGATTAAATATAACCAATCAGCTCACATCTTATTCATGTGCAAAATATACATTGGTTGTGACATTATTGATGATCTTTAAAATGTAGCTTCCGTGTAACCCAAGTAACAAAACAACATATATGAGCTCGAATCGGAGCTCAAAATGCTTCCTAACAATATACATAGTCAGTCACAAGCAGCTCTCTCTTCTCTTCACTGCAGATTCACTTTTCTCCAGACTCACTCTTTTCCAGGAAAATTACATTTTCCCAAGAAACAAACATGTTACAGATCAATCATCTCCAGATTGTACTGCAAAGTGGCATTTTCCCAGGAAACTTACACGTTACTAATCAACCCTTTCAAGATTGTACTGTAAAATGACAGTTTCCCAGGAAAATGACATGTCGCTAATATACCCTTTCAAGATTATACTGTAAGATGACATTTTCCCTGGAAAGTGACATTTTCCCAAGAGACAAGCATGTTACTACTAATCAATCCTCTCAAGATTGTACTGTACCATCTCTTCCAGAGCTAACCTGAAGGAGCTCTGCGGAAGGCACTGAAGGCTCTCGATGGCGAGGTCAGCTTTCTCCTTTGCCAGCGCTTGCGCTCTCTCGATCCCTCCACAGTTCTTGACGAGCGCTGTGGCTTCCTCGAGGGAGCCGTCCTCGCAGAACTCGGATTCGATGAGTTCTCTCAGTCGCGGCTCGCTCTCCAGCGCGAAGATCGCTGGCGCCGTCAGGTTGCCTTTTGCCAGGTCGCTGCCAGCTGGCTTCCCAAGCTGCTCGGCCGATTGCGTGAAGTCGAGTATGTCGTCGACGACCTGGAAGGCCAGCCCAAGGTTTTTGCCGTACTCGTACATTTTGTTGGCGATGGCGCTGTCGACGTTGCTGAATATGGCGGCGCTCTTGGAGCTGGAAGCGATGAGGGAGGCCGTTTTGTAGTAGCTCTTCAGCAGGTACTCGTCAAGTTCGAGGTCACAGTCGAATAAACTCGATGCTTGCTTTATTTCACCGCTCGCAAAATCTTTAATGACCTGAATTTCCAGTGGATACAATTAACTAAACACGTTTTTCACATAACTACAATCGATTTCAAGAAAATTTTGAGAGCTCAATAAATTTTGTTTCACTTAACTCCGCTAGATTTTAATTTAATTCATTTATTTATTATGAAATGACTAAAATACCCCTCAATAGCCTACAAATTTTCAAAACTATGTCATATGACTTTGAGTTGACTTCCATGACTTTTTCAATACTGCAAACTTTGTGCAATTTAGAGGTCGTTTGGTTGGTCAAAAGTCAAACTGGAGTTGATATTCCTGTTGTACTGAATCAAAGGTCAAATGACAAAGGGAGATCGGGATATACCTGACTGATGAGCTTGATGACTTCGAGGTTTTCAAGGTTCGCGAGGTACCACGACGATTGTGCGAACATGAAGTCCCCCGCTAGTACCGCAACTCTTGTCCCGTACATCTGGTGAACGGTTTCTTTTCCTGTAAAGTAAAAATACATTAACAGCGCTTTACCAGCTCAGCTCAATTATTGTTCCTAGTTTTATCACTCTAAGCGACGCTTCCCAAAAATCAGCATTTGTATATTGTGATGTATCCTGGTGAAATACAGGAATGAAATGAAATAAATATCTGATACAGAGTATTGTTGAACTCATAAAATATAATGTATTATTGATGAATACATTTCTGTATACAAGGAACATTAGGAAACAAACTAAATAAGAAAACTTAATACTAATAGGTAAAAGTAAACCCTGATATTCCTTAACTATTCTAACAAGTATAAACCTAACGTGACCCCAATAAACCATAAAAGGGAAGAAAATGAAACAAAACACAATCATTTTCAACTAATTATTTCAAGCAAAGAAGCTTGAAGCATAGACACATAGCTGAAGTGAAGAAAAGCAAAAGGCCAACAAAAGATACAAAACCGTTGGAGCATTTAACAGTCATCTGATAGGCGGTACCACAAAAGTCTGAATAGAACTCACTGCTCAGTTACAATATTATCTGAATGTACCGTCAAAGCTAAAATACTTGCAACCTTAACAAGATACAATAGTTCATTTACAAATTTACTTTTATTAGACAGATTGTTTATGAATTTTATTTTATGTTTTCATTTTCTAATTTCAATGACAAAATCGTCATTTTG
Organism: Geranium brycei; assembly: GCA_036897365.1. Classification (NCBI taxonomy): domain Eukaryota; kingdom Viridiplantae; phylum Streptophyta; class Magnoliopsida; order Geraniales; family Geraniaceae; genus Geranium; species Geranium brycei. The sequence continues at coordinate 12,910 of JAYMTP010000773.1, forward strand.
AAATGAACGGATAGAAAGTGCACCAAAATACAAGGTTAGGAATTGCAATGAAAAAAAGAAGATACAGATAGGATTTGCAAGAAGTCAATAATACATCATACTTTTTTTTGCAATTTCCCTTATTTCAAAAGCGACTATGATTTGAAAGCCTGAAGTCTTACCTCTTCGCATATCACTGTCATCGAGCACGTCGTCATGTATCAAGCTGGCGGTATGAATCATTTCAATAATCTCCGCAAGGCGCCTATGCTCTGTGGTAAGTTCCCTGAAATCAATTAGCAGAAGATGAAACTTGTATTTACATTTTGACATCAAATAGGTTCATATAAACGAGAAAATGAGAATACATACTTTAGACCGGCTATTTCTGCTGTGGCTCGTGATACCAGGAACACTAAAGCCGGTCTCATCCTCTTCCCACCAGCCCCGAAGATCTGATCAGCTGCAGACATGAGGACGGGGTTTTCTGCACCAACGATCTACAAGAACATCTTTTGAACGTCAAATGATAGTGGTTTAAACCAAACCATCCAGCTTTTACACCATATAAGAAAGAATACTAATTCACTAAGAAGCACTTCCAATCAGGATGCTATAAATAGAACATCCTATATTTCTATATATTTAAAAAAAATTATTTTATCATATTTAAATATATTAAAGAAAATTGCACTTGCTAGTATTCGAACTCTAACCTCTTCCGAGATAAGATGTTCACTTGATCACTAGACCAACCCTAATGGGCCCTAAGTTCAAAACTATAGGCATGCAAATTATGCACTCCTTTATTTATTTTTTGATAACCAATAAACTAAACCGTGAAGGTGCCAATCAAATCTTCAAAAGGAATGAACACTCACCGAGCGGAGATTTTGGTTCAATGTCAAGAGATCATCAGCAACCACTTCGAATAAATTTGTAAGCGATATTCTCGAACCTTTCTTCTTCAAATCGATCACTTTTGGAGGACCTTGCACTATGCCTGCTACATTTCCACAAGAGACCATAACCAACTTATCACAATGAATCATATTGAGCAAACCCAATGTTCCTAAATAGTTGCCAATGAGTGTTCTATTCACTGTTTAGCAAGATTAAGGACTGGTGATGCCATGCCTCAATTTCTCTCTGTCCTCATATCATACTACTATGTGCTAACACTGCTAATTAACAAGAATCGATAAATTTTTTAAGGAAGGTGGGTTCAGGACATCGAAATTAGGCTGAGCAGAGCACACAAATCAAACTATACAATTTAGCTAATGAAGCTACTACCTATAAATACCAATGTCATGCCTCGATTTTTCTCTGTTGTCGTATCATACTACTATGAGCTAACTAATTAGAATCGGTACATTTTTAAGGAAAGTGGGTTCGGGACATTGAAATTAGCTAAGCAGAACACTTATTTCAGAATCATTCGAGTATGAGAAAAATCTAGACTGGCAAAAACATGATCAGAACACAAATCAAACTATACAATTCAGCTGAAGAAGATACTACATATCAATATCAATCATCAGCTTTAAGGAAATGTATTGAGCTAGAAAATAACAAGCATCAAAAGAGGGAAAATATACATGTATCTACAATTTACTTAAATCTACAAATGAATATGGTATCATTAAGCAAAGCCTCAATGGAATTATATACACTAAGCTAGAAAAAAAACAAGTATCATCAAAAGCTGAAAAATATACATACTTATCTACAAAACGAGATTGTACCGTTAAGCATAGCCTCCGGAGTCATTGTCGAGAACACTCTCGCCGGACTCAAGTCCCGGCGGCAAAAAACTAACCTCCGGCCACCGGAGCCTCTCCCACCACCACCCCTCAAAGCTCCAAATGCACAGCTCCTCGCCGGAGAATTTGAAGAACACCCACAAGCCACCAAATCGAGGTTGTGGCATGTCATAGACATCATTCTCAGAAAAAACAATGTAAATACAGAAACTTACACTGAACCCAGATGCAAAACGAGCTCAAAATCGATTGAAACCCAGAAACCCAAGTGAAGAACCCAGAAATCACTAGATTTTCGATTTGGGAATTTTGGGGTCGAAATGGGTTTTTGATTTCGCGACCTGAACAAGTGAGGTCTGGTGGAGGAAATCAGCACGATATTGAGTGGATCCGAAGAGACCACATATTGTGTTTTTGGAGTTTTGTTCGATTCTTCGCTACCATTAGAGCTTGTGTGTTGAGTGTACAATGGAGAACCAGAAACTACCTTATCTGCGAGTCAATTTATATTTGTCTTAGCAATTGGCGGTCAGGATTTGATTTTCTTGCAATAAAGTTTAAATAAATACTGTGCATTTAACGGTAATCACTCAAATTTATTTGTAATAAAATTTTAAAATACTAAAAAGTTAAAACTCTTTTTAATATTAAATTTTATAAATAATAATATTAAAATTTATTTGTGTTGATTAAGTGGGTCAGATACTCCTATGACTGATAAGACCAGGATCACGACATATAAGATGAAAAGGGTCCTTGTGAAAGAGTAGATCAAGGTGGAGATTGTTACGAGGAGGGAGAGATTGTTATGTCCACATGTGAATTCAAAGTTCCACATCGAAAGATTATTGGGTTAAGGAATTGTTTATATACACATTGGACCCTAGATCATCAGGCTAGTCTTTTGGGTCAAGGGTGGGAAGAGGATATTAATAAAATAAAGGTGTATGTGAACCTCTTTAGGTGCTCATTCTAGTTAAGGCCCGAATCTCCCCAACATTTTGCAATTAAAATAGTTAAATAGTCTTAGCACAAGATTTTAATTCATATGCGGATAAATGTTTTAGAACTCGAATCACAGCTGATTAAATCACAATTCATAACACAATATAAAATAGTCGTCAATTTAGATACTCATATTATCAATTACAATTTACAACACAAAGTCGATCACTTACAAATTTATTAACTTGGACCAGACTAAACAGGGATTAATTAACTTATGTCAGAGTAACTATTTAGACCGGAATCAATTTGAATTAGTTGAGTTAACTTGGTTTACCGCTATTTTCACCGATAATACTGTATCGTTCCAAAAAACTTGAAAATATTGATACATCGCTAGTATATCAACCGATATTGGGAATATCCATAACGCTGATGGAGATGATATGTTGGTCGATACTAATATACATAATCAAATACATGCCCTAATAAAGAAATAGATTAGTAAGTTATAAAACGAAATCAATTACACATGTATCCACTTTCTAACCGAGATATTTATTTAACAAATATTAAATAAAATAATAATAAATATATAAAGTAAAAATTATATTTTATTTGTTAGGAACTGTTTTCATAATAAATAATTGTTTTGAGTAATTACAAAAGTTGGTATTAACCGACAATTCTGTAAAATGATTTGATCATACATTATAATATTAAAAAAACATGCCTTCAATAATGCAATAACAAAATCGGCGAGGCTGTGGCTAGAATCCTGTGAATGCCAAGAAAATATCTGAGTAATTTAATGATATGTAGAAAATGGTTTAAAATATTAAATTATCATGTAGCTATACATAAGAATTTACAGAATTTGATCTGGAGTTCAAAATTTGAATCTGGTTTGAAGTGTTTGGATTAAATTCATTACATGTCAATAAAAAAATCCAAGAAAGAACAATCTCTTTTTTTATTTAATAAATAAAATATTACATAAACATCTGAAAATTCACTACAATAAGTTATGATCCAACTCCAAGACCCAAAATTAAATATTAATCTCATGCACTTCCATTTCCATTTCCCAATTTGCCCCTCAACAATCATATGTTATAGCTGCAGCCTCCATAACCTGCATACCAACCCAAAACATAAAAATTCTCACCACATTTGTCACATCCAAATCTGATAATCATGACCAAAATTCGAAATGTAAAATTTATATAATTATGCTAAATATAGAAGATTATATTCTACGACCAGCAATATTGTTCATGTTTCAAAACCGAACTGAAGCAATCATTTTGGTTATTAATTAGAAAACCCAAATACAAACTAAAATCATTAAGATTTGATTTAATTCGGTTTTAAATTGATTAATTCATAATTCAATTTGATCGATTTTATTCAAATTATTTTTTACCATCAGCTCTTTTATATATAATTCTTTTGCCGACCCAATATTTTTAACCTCAATTGCTAAAGATTTATGACTTGTGTATAACGGCCCACGTGGCAAACCAGACGATTCTTGATCCAGTCCGATTTTCTAGCGATTCCACCTCCATAAACTAAATTTGACCCAATCTTACTTTAGTTTTGCTTCTACCCGAACCGAACCAAACTTATAAACCAATTTCATTGAATTAATCTTTCTTAATTCGATTCAGTCCGTTTCGTGAACAACCCTAAAAACAATCAAATTGTACCATAACCTTTATATTCAACACTTCAACTTTTTTTCATATTTTTCCAGTGCGAGTTTATACCATTCCCTCTCATTCGACACGAAATAGTAACTTACTCGGATCGGTGATCGAGACGAGACCAGAGCTCTGGAAATCACAGTTCCATTGATTCCTACCCTTGGCTTGGTAGTAGAGGTTCATGGCCACAGAGGCATGGTTGATGAGACTGTTGGGAGAGTTACAAGGTCCACCATTTTGCAGTACCTTGCAGTCCACGTGAGAGCATGCAAAGTTTATATTCTCGGCAAGTGTTGCTTCACTTGCTGATGGATTTGCCACACACCATGTCTTCTGCAAAAAATAAAATAATAATCATAATTTTTTTTTATCAGCGAATCAGAAAAACCTCTTGTTCTGAACTGATTTTCGGGAAACAGTGTTATCGGTCTTTTAACCTATTTGTCAGCATCCGAAGGGAAAACCAGCGTGTACCAAAATTCTACCATTTGGCCCAACTTGTGTTGGTAATAATCATAATCATAAAAAGTTTAGTTTAGTTTATTTTGATTTTTCAACTTATTTTAAATGGGCAATTGTAAATTTATATTATTGTTTCAACTTGTAATTAAAATTTTGACTGCCAGACAAAATTCAAAAATTTGACATGTACCTGTGTGTTGGCTCTTACAAGAGCTCCTCCTGCAAAATTTTGTGTGTTGGAGAGATTTGGGTTAGATGATTTGATTGAAAAAGAATATCATAGGATAATTTGGTCAAAGCTTGAATACGATATATTGACAAATAAGAATGGAGGGAATTCAAATAAAAGACAAACAAGAATGGAGAAAAGTTCCAATTAACGAGTAAGAATCAAGAAATTTAAGAAACTAAAGAACTCAAGAGAAGCACAAAAAAAGAAAGTTATGATCTATAAAATTCTGAATAGATATATTTATCGATAATAATCAAGAAATAACCCAATTGATAAATGAAAACACATAAAAAAAGTTAAAAGTTATGATAACCGTGATCGATATATTGACAAACACGAATAAATAAATGACTCAACGAATATACTACTAAACCCACCGAAAGAACAAAAAAAGTTACGATCGATAAAAATCTGAATAAATTGACAGACAAGAATCAAGAAATGACACGATCGAGGAACTACTAAGTCTAATAAAAATACAAAAAAAGAATTTATAATCAAATATCTGATTTTAAGGTAATCGATCAGATCACTACAACATACCTGAAATGAAATAGAAAAAGACTATGAGAAGAGGAAGAGGAACAATTGTGTTGACCATAGTGTAGTGATCGAGTACCAAGTACCAGGTAGGGACTTGAGTGACTTGTTCTTGTGATGAAAACTAGAATGTGCTCAAAATTGGGTTCTATTTGGATTGGTGGTGAAAACAAAGAAAGGTTGAGGCTATTTATGGAGGCAAAAAGGCAAAACCCCAACGGCTAGTTTTATCAGCTCCGAGAGGTTATGAAATGGAATCAGTTTTTGAGTGGAAGTTGACATAGAAAAGTAGATGAGAGGTATGATAAATGTGTTAGGTAATTTGTATCCTATATATCTCTGAATTTTATGGATCGAACTATTTATGTTATCTCACTAAAAATAATGTATTGTTATTCATAATTTAATTTTTTAAATTGTTTACAATCGTTTAGTTTTTGTTACGTGAGTTATAATTTATAGCGACCAAGTCAAAATAGTATTTCTTATGTTTTATGTTCGTTTTTATGGAATTCAAACATAAAATAAAACTTGATTTATACTTTTACGGGACATTGAGATTATACAATAATAAATAGACAGACAAATCAATCAAGATTTCTAATTAATGTAACTTTTAAACGTTAATATAAGAGAGGACTTGCACTGGCGCAATGGACTAGTGGGCTCTCTACCTTGGCCTAGGCCAATATTCGATTGGTTGTGATGAGGTAGAGAGTTCAATCCCACTGGAATTCGTATAATTGGGATCGAGGTATCATTAGTCGAGGAAAACCCTGCCCATTCACGTGGCCTGCTTAACGAACGCATTCGATCTAGAATTATTCTTACTCAGTGATGTCACTCTTGGTGGAACTACCTTAACTGAATTTGCTTGAAAATCTCTATTAAATGTTTCATTAGCTGAAATAGTAACTTTGAGTGCGGGTCTCACAAAAGCAGAAACCTATGCCTAAGAGGATCGAAGGAATGACCCCCACCCAATTAAAATAGGGCTCCTCAGCGTATAGCACTAATGATATTCCGATACGGGACACTGAGGTACGAACCCCTATGGTCTATGCTCGAGATAACATCGAAACTAGGACTGTTAACGATTCAGTTCAAATGGAATCAAACCGATCAATTCAGTTATAAAATATCTAATTTGGAATTAAACGGTTGGGATTTGGTTCAGTTTTGAACCAAACTAGTATCAATTTAGTTATGTTTAGTTTTGAACCGGACGATTTCCGATTCAGCCAATTTCTCTTTTAACCAATTTTCATGAATTGTATATTTTAAACCGGATTTAACTTATTATTTGTTGGTTCAATTAATAAAGATCGGGGGACTTAAAATGAATTACATGTCCAAATCTACCGTTTTTATATTTAATAACTTTTTTTACCTATTTTAATTTTATAAATCAAACTGTTACAATTTTGATTGTATTTATAACCTACACAGTTAAATCATGTTCGATTTAATTATTTTTCAGATCGATTCAGTTTGATCGGTTCAATCACGTTCGATTTAATTATTTTTCAGATCAATTCAGTTTGATCGGTTTCGTAATTTTTGGACAATCCTGGTAAAAGTAGTTGTGTAGAACAATAAATATACATAAATGATGGGTTTCATTACAGCAGCCAAATGATGAACCTAACCACAGAGTAGATACAAATAAACCCAACCTATAACCTCTCCACTCCATTTCAACGATTCACTTCATCTCCATCGCAACCCAAATTTTCAGATCCATCCCCAGTTAGGATTCAGGTTCATTTCTCTGAAACAGCCGCGAAATTTAGGAATAAACATGCTCGGAGCTGGAGCAATCGCCACCCAAATGTGGGTCTCGGCTCGACCCATCTCAATTGGGACCTGCAATTCCAATTCCATGTCCTGTTCTTCAACAAATCCATCTGGGTCGCTTCACAATTCCCTCTCTTTCCCCTATTTTCCCGCATTTTCTCTCCGCCAGGTGAGTGAAGCTCGGACCCATTTCACTCCAAGAGCAGCTGCTTCGTCTTCTTCGGGTGAGGTTCTCGAATCTCCTTTGGATTTCATGTTTTGCATGTTGTTAAAGTTTCATGTGAACTGGATTTTGTTTCTCAAGATGTTTCTGAAACTAGAATGTGTTTGTGTTTGTGATTTTGATATAATGCAAGAGATGGAGAAGGTTTTCCAGGAAATTGAGCTATTGGGTACTTTCCGTGACTAAATATTTCCTTGTTTCAAGTGTGCATGGTTGGTTTGGAGATTTCATTGTAGAATCTAGTTAAATTTGGTTGCATGTTGGGGAAGATGATCTTATAGCTCTATTGTGATTGATTTATTAAATCATGAATGAAACCAGAACGTATTCATGTTTTCTATGATGCAAGAGATTGAAGATTTTCGAGAAAATTGTGATATTGGGGATATGGGTACTCTTGTTTAGAGGTTCATAATCCAGTGATTAAACATTACCTTGATTCAAGTGTGCATGGTCGGTCTGGAGATTTCAGTGTAAAATTCAATTAAAATTGGTTGTGTGTTGGGGAAGATGAACTTAAATAGCTCTATTGTGACATTATAAACCATAAACTTTGGATATTTTCATTTAGCTGCACCTGGGTATATCTTCTGTTGCGTATATTGGTGCTACTGATCAGTAACTTGTATTGGGCCTGTTAAAGAAGAAAATTACCTTCCTTTTCTGTCATTTCATGTATCAATTGCATGGAAAACAAAACAGCATTAAGTTCTTGCTATATTTGATTGTTGAAGTTGGTTCGTTGGAAACAATGTTCAAATATTCAAAGATCAAAATATAATTTACTTAGGTTGATCCATCTTCCAAGGTTGGCATGGTTTTGTTCTTTTAAGGATGTATTGGTTGTTGAAGAGGTCTCGTTCCCTTTGGAGGAGTCCTTGCCTTCCTTTTGCCACGGTGCTGGGTTTTTGTTGATTTAATTGTGGTTGGTGATTTTGATGGTGCAAGGTTAGTTGTTACCTTGGGATGAGTTTCTACCAATTTCTCTGAAGAAGGTTTTTAGCGGTTCTTGTTGGCTCCATATTTGCCTCTTAAATCAATTGATTCTGATATCCGAGAAGAAAAATATATACTATTTTCACTTTCCTCTTCCTATTAATTTCGTATACTCACTTGAGATTTTCGTTTTTGCTCTTTAATCCGTGACTGTAGTTGGAAGCTCGGAATACATGGAAGAACCAGTGACCAAGGTGAAGTTCCAGACGTCTTTGAGCTTGCCGGGTTGCTCAAGCTCGTTGTCTTTGCTTGGGACCGGTCAGTTGCTTTTCTCTTTTAGTACATATTATAAGCGAAAAAGTAATACATATGAACGCCACAGATTGTTAGCAATGTTTTATACGGTTTATGTGATGTATTGTGTATAATATATCAAAAGCTCATAACAAAATAATAGGGATAGAAACAAACAAAAGATTTGTCGCCTCTCTTTTTTGTGTAAATAATGAAGCATTCATGATTTGTATTACAAAAAGAATATCATCGCCTAATACCATACAGTTTTTACTTAATTGTTTACTCGTATCCTATTGGTGACTGCAATGTTCAATATTAGGTTTGGTAAATAATTAAACTCTTATGACTTCAAGAAGCAGAAATGTATTTTCTTCTGTAAATTGTGTGAACTTCCCGTTGCTGACAGGAAATATATGAGGTGTGTATGTACACGTCTCTATGATAAACACTTATTTCTCCAAAACTGTAGGCAACATATTTTAAATTACCGAAAAGCATTCACATAGAAGAACGTTATTGATCTTTAGTTTTTGTAGTTTATAATTCTTGTTCTTCATAGAGCTGAGAAAGAAAAAAAATGCATTTGATGAGTGCCTTGTTCCATATGGAGCAATAATATTGATGGTCTGCAATAATTTCAGGTTACAGGGAGAAAAAATTCGCGATGATCGGTGTGAAGGTCTACGCTGCAGGGCTATATATCGATGAATCATTCTTAAATCTCTTGAAAAGTTGGAAAGGACGATCAGCTCCAGACACTCAAGAGGACTCGGCCCTACTCAACTCCATTTTTCAAGGCAATAAGCTTCGTTTTTTTAGAAATGTTCAAGGAAGAGAAAAAAATAATATTTGATTTTGCTGACACAACAGAGATTTCTTGCAGACCCTTTTGAGAAATCGTTACAGATTGTTATGGTGAGGGACATCGATGGAAAAACGTTCTGGGATGCTCTCAACGAATCTATCACTCCGAGAATCAAAGATCCTTCTCCGGAAGACGAGTCTGCATTGTCGACTGTTCGTAGCACCATCCAAGGAAAGCCTCTGAAGTGTGGAACGTCAGTGTTCTTAACTTGGCTGGGCCCGTCTAAAATGCTCGTAAGTCTTAAATCTTAGTTCACAAAGAACCTATGCACCATTAGTTTAAATCGTCGTGCACAAATAATCTAGGGATAATTGCTAAAAACTTGCGTCGGGGTATCCCACATTTAATGACAGCATTAAAATTGATTTGAAATGATGAAAATACCCTTTAACGTATAAAATTAACGTAGTACACAGACACTTCTTGATGCACAGAGAATCTATGCATGTTTAGCCTGTATCTTAGTGCACAAAGTAAATATGCATCGTTTAGTCTGAATTCTACTGTACAATGAACCTATGCATCGTTTGTCAGAAACTTAGTGCACAAAGAACATATGAATCATTAGCCGTGTGCCAGTGTCTAAAAAACGCTAGGCACAAGTCGAGAATTTTTAGAACACTGATCATTTGTCTGAATTGGTGCACAAAGAGCCTATGCATTGTTTAGTCTGAATCTTAGTGCACAAAGAACCTATGCATCGTCGTTAAGAAAGAATCTTAGTGCACAAAGAATCTATGCATCGCCTTAGTGTGAATCTTAGTGCACAAAGAACCTATGCATTGTTAAATATGTAACCGCTAATGTTTTGTGGCATTGCTATGGACTTCAGGTGAGTGTTTCGTCGAGTGGATTGCCCTCTACCGTGGATGCCAGGATCGAGTCTCCGAACGTTCCTTTCGCCCTTTTTGATGTCTTTTTCGGGGATTCTCCGGTTTCACCTACTTTGAAGGACTCTGTAGTGAATGGTTTGGGAACATCCCTCAAGTAGAAACCATGAATTAGGGTTTTCTTGAGTTTTTAGCTTTTGTTTTGTTGAGATGTTACTTAAAATACTCCATAACTTGATTTAGATCTTGTTATGTCAATGTAGTTGCTCTTTAACTATGGCTAGAAGTATTTCAGTAAAAAGCATGTGATGTAAATCTCAAGCATAGTTTACATACAAAAACCCAAAAATCTAAATTGTTGTTGGGACTTTTCTTTTTATCAGCAGTAATTTAAATAGCAGTACCGCCAGCATGAGAACTGAAACCAACGACCACAAAAAATCTATATCGTTGTCAGGACTTGAAACCCTAATCCTGGTCGAGGGTCTCATTTTTGTTGTGCAACTTCTTACAACCGCAACCTTCTCTCTCGAGCTTGTCTATTCTCGCGTGCAGTTCCTTCAACTCTCTTCTTCCATCCTCGTTTTCGCGCGGTGGTTGAAGGTACTGTGATATGAGTTTATATGCGGGTGCGCCGCCTGCGCCAAAAAAAATTTGACACACTTCATGTAATAAATATGAGTCTGATATGGAAAAGGTCGAGAAGCTATGGAGGGTAAAAAAGAACCTGGGACATTTTGAGCTCCTTTTTCAATGGCGTAGAGACCAACAGTTTTGGCAACCTCGGAGATGAGCTTAGTAACCTCGGACTGGTCTTGATTGTCCTGAGAATTCTTGTCACCACCACCATGGAAGGTTTTTGAAATGATGTTGTAAGCTGGCACTCCACCTGAAAAGAAAGAAAATATAAATAAATCAAGAAATCTATTATTAATGAAGTCATAGATTATATTACAGTTCAATCCGCCTAAAAATTCAAGTTGACAAGTACAAGTTTCAAATTATTTATTAATAACGACATCATAATATATTAACATAGTTTCAGAGATAGGAGGTTCCAAACAAGGTGTGCATGGTCTGGATTTTAGGATGAACCGCTCACTCCGAATTGACAAAATCGGGCAAATATTTTGATTAAATAAACAAAATAAATAGTTATTAAAAATCTACAGGTAAATAATGAGATGCATACATTGTTCTAAAAATCCCTGACTTTTCCATCAATTATTTAATCCGATTAATTTTCAATTTTAGTCCCGACTGGCGCCTAATATTTTTTTAGAATATTGGATACATGTATAAATAAAATAAAAATCTAATACATTGTTTTAAAGGGCTAATAAACCATCCCGAACTATAATTCACAGTTTAAACCGTATGAATTATGGTTGAACCGATTGAACCAGTTTACGGTCCAAATTCGCTCACCCTTATACACAAACATCAACTGGTCATGAAAAACAATTCATGGCAAACAAAATTCAAGAGATAGAGAGCAAATCAAACCTGGAACACCCTTTGCAAGCTCCTGCATGATAGTAAAAACCATGGTCTCAATGAATGAAGCAAGATCGGACCGAGCCTTCTCGTCCTGCAAGTAACGGTTTGCACCTTCCCTTATAGCAGCATCAACATTGCTCACAGCAGAAGACCCATAACTGTATGAGTTCTTGTAAACATCCTTCACAGAGCTCAAATCGGGCAAATTCTGCTTCACAGAGTTGTAAATCCCCGAACCGATGTCTCGGGTTGCTGATAACAATGTGGAAGAGACTATTAGGAGCAGGAAGATTGTAGCATTGAGTGAATTCACTTTAGACTTCATTTTCTCTAAAATTTGGGTTTTTTGGGTATGACTTAAAATGAAAGCGAAAATGAAATCCTTGTTTTTATGGTGTTTGCTTGTTGTAAAGGGTTTTTTTGTTGCATGTTTGTGAGGGTTTGTTTGATTCTTTTAACAAGAGAGGGAATAGAATAGAATAGAGTGTCTTGGAATGAAACTTGACTTGGAAGAAAAGTTAGGGAATGGAATGTGCTGAGTTCTTGCAGGGTATTGGATTCTTGGTTTATAGGAACAAACTAATTTGCTGGGGAATTAGAGAAATGTACAAAAATAAAATCAAAATGGATTCAAGTTGTTATCTGAAAAGCAGAGAGTTCTAATCGAGAATTGACCAGAAATTAACAAAAGATTAACTAGAGATTCGTATAACATTGCTAAAAAAGGTAAGATTGCATGAATAAAATATCTCAAATTTGTCGGAGATTTGGTATTCTAGATCAGACCAGACGGGGACGGTATTTACTAAACCCACCTCATTATCATTTCGATTTGATTTGATGGGACGGGAACTGGGTTACTAAACTCGTTTTAAACTCGTCATGTTGTCATTCTTATCAGATCGAGAGATCAGCATATCAAGATCATCACTCTGTCTAATATCATGTTAAAGTCCAACCGATTTAACAAAAAAAATGAAAGTGTTGATGGTGACATGATTCAAATAAACACTTAGTTACCAATAATTCAATTCTACATCTCAATGCAACACTGTTCTTCATTTTCTAATGTCAATGGGTCGAATCCATTCATGTTCAAACTTTCAGCGAACAAGTAATTTCAGAAGATATATAATCTCTAAATTGAGAATTCACACATTGCAGTAACAATCTTCAAAAGCCAAAAATAAATAAATCAAAACTTCACCGAACCAATAAGAACCATGGAAATGAAAAATAAAATAACAAAAAAAAGTCATCAAAACGACGCCGTACCTGTCCCGTTATGCAAGTACGAGTTCACACTCTCCCTGACGGCGTCGCCGACCCTTTTCACGGCGGAGGAACCATAACAGTAGCAACTCTCACAAACGTCCCATTCGGCGGCGCCGGCCCATTTCACGGCGGGCCAGCCGTAGTAGACGGAGCTCTCGCAACCGACCCTCACGGCGGCGCCGACCCATTTCACGGCGACCGACCCATAATAGACGGAGCTCTCGAAAACGATCCCGCCGGCGGCGCCGAGCTCCGGCGACTTCTGTTTCACGAAACCGAAGATCTTTCTCACTGAATCGTAGGTTCTTGTCTCCGTCGCGGCGGTTTCCGACGGAAATGAACTAAAAGAGACTGTAATGAGAAGAAGAGTAAAGCCAATGACCAAACAGTGACCCATCTCTGTTTCAGATCCTCCACACCACCGACACTAATTTTCCTGGAAAATGGGTCTGCGTAGATTATGAAAAAAAGAAGGGAAAATTGCAAAAAGTATAAAAAGAAAACGAACCTTTCACTTTCCGTTCACTTGCAGAGTCAGTAACGCCGTCAGAAATGAAACTAAAAGTACGAAAATACCCTTACATTTAGCTAATGACCCATCTTCTTCACTGAATCGGCCAACGTCACCGAAGCCTATAGCTTGATTTGGATTTTCTTAAATTTAAAGGGTAAAAATGTCATTTGAATTTCTTTTTTTCTTGGGTTCGGTTTGATCTTTCTATTTGTTTACAGCTGGGTCTCATTATCAACAAAAAAAACGGGCATCTAGCAAATTGCCCAGATTCGATTTCACCACCATCTGGGTTGACATGGAACCTTTCATTAAATGTAAGTCTAGAATCAATGATTATTATAATTAAAAATAATTACATATAAGTATATTTCATATTTTTTATCTCGACAATTCATTCAAAATGTTCATATTCTTGGACATAAGTCACTAACACGATGATTATTTGAGCTTTTAAAAATTTGTCATTTTCATCGATTTTTCATCGTATAAGCTGATAAAGTTTAAAAACCTTCAACTTATTTAGAAGATATAAATTTTAGGTATGCCAACAATATAAAAAAGAATAATGTAGATTTATTTATATGCAAAACACGTTTATTCAGATGTACCTGCCTACAAATTATCATTTACTATTATTATAATGACATAGTATTTTGAGTTTGATGGAAATCAGATGTTACCGACTGATCGAGGCATGATAGGTCTGGAACTTTTAGAGATGGGGTTGAAAAACACAAAATAGTCGTTCGGGATCAAGAAAAACTCAACTCATCATCGTTCCTAGTTTATAACATTGCCACCAAGACATAAAGAGTAGGTTCATAATAGAATCGAAATAACAATCACGTGTTTTAATACATTCATTGTTTATACTATGACGTTTTTGTAAACAAATGTTTTATACTTTGTTAATCGCCAACATATGCATTGAACTTTGCCTTTTTGTGCATAATGTATGCATTTATATAAAAATATAAAATTGTCTTCAATATATAAATTCTTAACTTTAGAGGTGGTTTTTTCACTTTTGTATAAAGACACGCATTTTGTATAAAAATACAAGTAATCACACGGTTCAATTCTTTTGAAACGTAAACGACATGCAAACAGATTTATGTACACCAAACCCACTATAAATCCGTCTCGAACACCGAAACAAAAACTAAAATGATACCCGACAAGTCCATTCGCTGATAAAAAAATCCAAAAACTCGAAAACCCTCAAGAATCAAATAAATTAGAACGACACTGACACACCTAATTGCTGATTAAAAAAACCCAAAAACTTGAATAACGACACACCTAATCGTTGATGAAAAAAACTCAAACACTCGAAAATCCTTCAGAATCAAATAAATTATAACGACACGCCCAATTGCTAATAAGAACCCTTGAAAACCCTCCAGAATCAAACAAATTATAACGACACACCCAATTGCTGATAAACGAAACCCGAAAACCCTCCCGAATCAAACAAATTATAACAAGATCTCGAACCCTAACCCCGAAATCAAAGAAGCTTCTCTATGAGTGGAAGCATCTCCCATTTCTTCTCCTTCTCCTTCCACCTATAGAACCCATCAGCTTTGGCCTCAACCAAACACTTGCCAGGAATTTTATGTTCATCATATTTCTGATAATACAATCTCGAGCTCACATTGTCCCCAATTTGGCCGTAGCATGTCCATTCCGGGTCGTCGACCATTTTGATCGTGCTCTCCTGGTCCGGTCGGACCGTCTCGGACACCTCCGAGCCACATACCACGTAGACCGATTGTCCATTGGTTATCTTGTTCTTGAGGACCATGAGCTTGGAAGCTGTGGTGAAGGTTAATGATGATAATGTGAGTATTAGGAGAATTGTGAAAACGTTTGTTATTTTTGGTGGCTTCATTGTTAATGTTTGGTTTGAACTATTTTTCGAGGTTATATGGTAGGTTTTTTGGGAGTAGAATGGGTGGTTTTTCTGATTTTTAGGAGATGTTAGGAGGGACTAAATCGTTCTTCGGAAATTTTGTAATAATATAACGTTAAATACTTGAACTGACACGGAGAATTTTATAAATAAATAAATTATTAAATAATAACAAAATTAATATTTTTTAGATTATTACCTCTTAATAAATATCTCATGCCTCGCAGGGTTTCTAAATTACATTTGACATCAACATGTATATTTTGTTTCTGTATAGGATGGTAAAATGCTCCAAACCCAACATGACTTGATGTCTCGAGTTCAGTTAAGAACGTTAAAAATTTTGAAATTTGTTATCAAGTCGTCAAAAAGATCACATTTTTTTAGATTTATTTTTAGTGAACAATCTTGCCTTGCTTTTAGATTAAATTTAACTTTAACATGAACATTATTTTCATGTACTAGGATGACAAAATGCTCCAAACCCAAGGTGGGTCAGGGTGGGATTTTTTTGAGGTAGGGTGGAGATTGAAGATCCCCAATGAGGGTATTCTCAAGATCGAGGAGATTATACTACACCTAAATTTGTATCTGGTAAATAGAAA
>JAYMTP010000774.1:0-29288 GCA_036897365.1 Geranium brycei
TTTAAATACAAGGGCATTTTCATCATTTTCAAAAAAAGTTGACAGAATTTTATAAACTAACGCTATTGGGTTTAAGTGAGAAAGTCTTATATTTCGGGGACCTATCAGAACATATTCGTGAAACAAATGAGGTAAGTGAAAATCGAATATACTACAAAAGAGAGAGGTAAGTGACACACACACAACCGAAGTATAAAATTTTTCCCGAGATCCAAATGAAGAGAAGAAGCTTAAAATTACACACACAACCGAGAGGCTCATATTCAAAATTTTCATCAAATCAAAGACGAACAGAAGAACAAATTCAACGATTTAATTATCTTCAAGCTCTGGACGACACCCGGAACGATCAAATAACAAAAACCAAGATCCACGTCAATAAATACAAATTTTTTTAAAAAAAATCTGGAATTCATTGAATGTGATTTACATTCATTGCATTTAACACGTGACATGTTTTGAATGTCATGAAAATAAAACTGCCACAAACAATTTAAGAATAAAGGAGAAAAATAGATTTACCGAGCTAGGGCCCAATAAAACTGCCGGTAGGTATTTATTGGGCCATCCCAAGAGAAGCCCATCCCAAGAGAAGCGTACGTTAGCCTATGGCGGGAGCGGGAGCGCAGGATAAATTTTGGAGAAAAATTTCGCGGGCGCGCCACAGCTAATTCCAAAACAATTCGCGGTATAAAAGCCGACCCTCCCTCGCCACACAACGCTCCTCTCGCTCTCTCCAAAGCGCTTCGCCATCACATTTTATTTACCAAACTACCCTCGCCCCCATCTTCTTCTTCCTCCTCCCAGCTCCGATCTCATGGATGGCAAGAACCGAATCGCAGGCAAGAGAGGCTTGAAGCGGAAGCTGGAGTTCGAGTTCGAGTTCGAATCCGAGGAGGAAAATGGAGATCGGACGGCTCCAGGAGCCGGAGCTCACCGAGATCTGGCGGCGGAGCTTCGTGCTCAGGTCGATGTCCTCAGCTCCGAGGAGGGAGATCGAGTCGCTGCAAAGAACGCCGTCAAAATCATCTCCGAGCGCGCACAGAACGGTATGGATTTCAGTAATTCTCATATATGCATGTCGATCTGTGCCGTATTTGAAATGAAATCGCCAGAACTTGATGTTACCTGCTGGAACCCTGAGATCTGTTGAATTTCTGATTTGATTTCCTGAGGAATTAGGTTGTTTAAGCGTTTTTTTGTCTTGGATTTGTTATTCCGTGAAATTTCTCGATTTTCTGCTGCTTGTTTTACTTGCATCTGTGTCCTGTGTGCAATTTAGAAATTTTGTTGGCTGATTTTTGCTGAAAATGTGTATGCTTTCGTTTATTGCAGTAATCACCAGGATATGGTGATTGTTGTACCTGAAGTTGTTTGTTTATGGTTTTTCCTTTTTCTGGATTGCTAAAATGAAGTGGTGAAGTGGTTTATAGGGTTTGGAGATGACTTTAGAAGTGGAAGATTGCGATATTGTTGATTAGTTTATTTTTCCTTTTATTTTTGTAGTCATAGAATATTTTGTGATATCTTGAACTTTGTGTTTGTTTGATTAAATAATTCTGTTAGGATTGATTAGCATAGTTGGATACACGTGGATCCGAAACTTATAATTTGAGTTGTGTAGCCTTGCTAATTGGTTTTACTGTAGTTTGTCTGATTCTGTTAGATTATGAGTACTTTGGTACGATGTTGGTTATGTTCTTAAATAAGTTGCTATAACTTAGATCTCTACATTTAAGATTTTTGTTTGTTGTGCAAGCGCAGATGACAATGTGGATCTGATAGTAGAATGTGGGGTCATTCCGGTGCTGGTGAAGCACCTGCAACATTTGCCTTCAGAGAGCGAAGGTGAAAACTGTACAAAGTCATGTGATTGTGAGATGGAAAAGGAATGTGCCTTTGCTCTCGGACTGCTTGCCATAAATGTAAGTGATGATAGTACTTCTCACCGCCATTAGTCCTGTTGATCAGTCAGTCTGAGTAATCTAATTTAGAATGATTTCTTTTTTTTGGCGTGCAAAATTAAAGAAATTTTGTTTTCTTTTGTTTCTATTTTGATTAAGCATCAAAGTTGAGTTTTACTTTTTTTTTGAAAACAACGTTGAGTTTTATTTGTTGGTAGTTACTAGTAAAATTTGTTTTACCGCTATGCTAGAAATTTACATCATGATAAATCTTGCATGCTTGTACAAGCCTTATGTCCCATTGGATTTGTGTTGTAGGATAAAAAATAGCATAAATTAAGATCTTGTATTTGGGTTTTGTTTTTTTACCATTTTGAAACTTGTAATAAAAAAGCGCAACGGTTAGAATTCGTACTCTACCATTTAAAACACAATCATCTTGTACTGAGATTTAGGCACTATACCACATGTAAGTTCATCATGGCCATATTCGAAACTGGTGATTTCCTGAAGATTTGATGTTAACCTATCATTCATTGATCCTGAATGTACAAACTGGAGTATTGTACTGTTGGTGCTACTTAATGGGTAGCTGTTATTTGTTTAATTTATGAACACAATTTACTAACTAATATCATTGTTCTCATGTAATTACTGATATTATGGTATTGGTAAACAGCCTCAGTATCAGGAACTTATAGTCAATGCTGGAGCTTTATCTCTCTTGATTGATTTGTTAAAGAGGCACAAGAATGATTACAACTCTCGATCAGTAAACAGTGCTATTAGGAAAACAGCTGACGCTATTACACACCTAGCTCATGAAAATAGCAACATCAAAAACCATGTCAGGTTTGCTTCTGCTCATACTTGCATCTAGTCTCCTTATATTATTCTGCAATCTTTTATATCTATCCCTTTACATTCAGGATTGAAGGTGGTATCCCACCCCTCATTGAACTGCTTGAGTCAACTGATATGAAGGTGCAAAGAGCAGCTGCTGGCACTCTTCGAACCCTTGCATTTAAAAATGACAAAAACAAAATTCAGGTAGGCATGTTTTGTCTGATAACCTGTATTTTTAGTGGTTATGGTACTGTTATTCATACCAATTGTAAATTTGCAGATTATAGAATGTGATGCTCTACCTACCCTTGTGCAATTGCTTCGATCAGAGGATGCTACTTTACATTGTGAAGCGGTTAGTTGTCATATAAAGTTTTATATTTTTTCTTGACAATTTATTTTTGAAATAATTTTTAGAACCGAGATTTTCCAAAATGAACTGTTAGTACTAGTGTTGAAGAATCTTTTGACCCTTGAGGTAATAGAATGCAATAGATTTAGCTGCAATTAATTTTAAAAGGTGGTATGTTTTCCTTTTACTGATTTTTCCTAACAGTAGGCAAGACAATCTTGACTCTTCACCTTGAAGTCTAGTTTCTTTGTTTTCATCTACATCACTGTTAGTACTAGCTGATTTCCTGTGCATTGTCAGGTTGGTGTCATTGGTAACCTGGTCCACTCATCCCCAAACATAAAGAAACAAGTTCTCCTCGCCGGTGCTTTACAACCAGTAATTGGTTTACTCAAGTAATGCTGAATTTACTTTATTAGTTTTACAATCACTCATTTTCCATCTGGTATTCTATTAAATTGAGTTGTACTCATAACTATCTGATGTACCTCCCACAGTTCCAGCTGCACAGACAGCCAGAGAGAAGCAGCTTTATTACTTGGTCAATTTGCAACAGCTGATTCAGAATGCAAGGTAGACCAGAATATCATTTCTGTTTAGACTCTGTTGCTCTCACGAGTCCCATTTTGGGTATTGTGATATTTCTTTTCTAAATGGTTCAATGATGGCTGCAGGCACATATTGTTCAAAGAGGTGCTCTCCCACCACTGATTGACTTGCTCCAGTCTCACGATGTTCAGCTCATGGAGATGTCAGCTTTTGCGCTCGGGAGGTTGGCACAGGTTATTAGTGCCCTGTCTGTTATTCATTGTTGCAGTTGTATGAATTGTCTTGTAAACATGAAGTTTTATTTCTTTTTCTCTAATGTGATTATTATGTGTTTCAGCTTATTAGTAAGTTGTAGCATATGCAAGGGATATGTGTTTACCATCTTGCAAAAATGTTTTTTGATTTTAGGATACGCACAACCAAGCTGGCATTGCCCATTCTGGTGCTATAGCTCCATTGATTAAGCTTCTGGATTCAAAGAATGTATCTTTACAACATAATGCTGCGTTTACACTATATGGTCTTGCAGATAATGAGGTATGATTTGGTTTGCTATTCATATTAGTTCATATTCCAGTGGCTCAAATAAAATTAAAATCCGGTGAACTCATTCTGTATTCCTTCTGTAGGATAATGTTGCTGATCTTATCAGGCTTGGCGCTGTTCAGAAGCTCCAGGACAGTGACTTCGCTGCTCAAGTAAGTTTTTTTTATGAATTATGCTACTCTGTTCTATCTTTTTTTTCTGTTTATACTACACTATCAACTTGAAACTCACAAATTCAGTATAAACCTGTCTATTCTTGCAGCAAACAAAAGATTGTGTAGCAAAGACATTGAAAAGATTTGAGGAGAAGATTCATGGCAAAGTAAGTTTATTTTTTATCACCACTGATTTATGTAGTGTTTCTATCAGTTAAATGGTGTGAGTTTATTGTTTTATTAATTCCATTCTCGTGACAGGTATTGAAACATCTGTTATATCAGATGCGTGTTGGAGATAAGACTGTTCAAAAACAATTTGCTTTGGCCCTTGCTCATCTTTGTGCCTCTGATGATCAAAAGTCCATCTTTATTGACAACAATGGTATAAATCCTTGAACTGTCAGCTAAAATCAATATTACTCTTTTTATGCACGAAGCCCACTTCTTACATGAATCTGCTGACAAATTTAGAGGAAGAATACCTTTTGTCTTTCGTGTCTTTTCCCTTTGCTGATCCAGAGATTATATAGCAAGAACCATTCACACTATTGGGCTAGAAATTAGCCACTAGATTGACATCTGCATTGTGTTATGCTCTGCAGGACTAGAATTACTTTTGGGGCTTCTCGAGTCTGCTAGCCAGAATCAGCGAAAAGATGGTTCAGAGGCTTTGTACAAGCTGGCTACAAAAATCGCTTTGACCTCTCCAATGGATACAGCTCCTCTTTCACCAATCCCACAGGTGCATTTTCTCTCTATGCCTGGTTGCCCAGTATTGGCTGTGGCACTTGATGTTAAATTATGCAAAGTTGGTGTTTGAATACTGATACATTTACGATATTTTGCTGTAGGTTTATCTGGGTGAGCAGTATGTTAACAATCCTACACTCTCAGATGTCACATTCTTAATTGAAGGTAGGGAATTGCTCTTATGTTACATTCAATTGTGATTCTTCTATGGCCCGATCATCTTTGATCTCGCTTTTGCTTTACCAGGTAAACGGTTCTATGCGCACAGAATTTGTTTGCTTGCTTCATCAGATGCATTTCGTGCAATGTTCGATGGTGGTTACAGGGTGAGCATTGAACAATTATTTAGTAGTGTAAGAGACCAAGAGTGAATGTCGTACCAAATTCTTAAAACTAACTAAACAAGATCTCAGGAAAAAAGAAAGAAAAAAAATCTTTCTGTGATATTTCTTTCGCATATAATTTAATTGTTAGAGAATCTTTATTGTAGGAGAGTGATGCAAATGATATTGAGATTCCCAACATTAGCTGGGACGTTTTTGAGTTGATGATGAGGTGAGTTTCACAACCCGACATTCCCTTTTTAACGCATTTGAATTCTTCCCAATTTATGCAGTTGCCTTATAATAATCTTGCCATGTGCTAGATTCATATACACGGGATCAGTTGACGTCAGCTCGGGTGTTGCTCATGCTCTCCTCAGAGCTGCTGATCAGTATCTTCTCGATGGTCTCAAGTGTCTTTGTGAGCATACCATTGCACAGGTGAGCAGAATATCAAACACAATCTCCATTCCCTTCATCTTACTGTGCTTTCTTTATGTTTCGAAAAATTTATCTGATAAATATATTCTCTATGAAGGATATTTCTGTCGAAAATGTCCCCCTTATGTATGAGCTATCAGAGACCTTCAATGCAGCGTCTTTGAGGAAAGCGTGCATATTGTTTATATTGCAGCAATCTGATAAATTGAGAGCCAAACCATGGTAAGCCATCTTATACTTGTATTTTAGTTGCAGCATTTCTTGCAGTTGCTTAGACTTTAGAATTTAGATCCTGGAAGAGTTCAAGAAAACATAAGCATTAAAACTTAATTTTCACTAAAAAAAAAAGGTCTACAGTACTTTTCCAAAACACAATTTGAGCTTTTAAGTAGTCCTATGTAGGAATATTCAGTGAAACTAAATTTATATCATGATGGTGAAGTGAAATAAACATGTATCGAATAAATATAAAGGCAATGGTCACACTAAACTATTGTGATCAATTTTGATTTGTTGAATTTGGTCTGATATAGGTAATGTGATTTAATAACCCTACATAGCCCTAAAGCTCCAATATGGTCTGATATGCAGTGTGTAAAAATTGGCCTCGGCGGGGATTTTTACTATACTAACTCAATTTTTATGTAATCAAGTGATTTAAGCTGGCTAGGCTGACTTAGGCGAGTTTAGATGATTATTTTAAAAAAACTTCAATTTAGAAAATAAAAACGAAAAAATACTTAACCAAAATAATGTATACTTGATTGATATTTTTTAAGTATATAGATGTAAGGAACATTAAAATATTTTTTATATATATTGTAATTCTTATTTTGACTGTATGCATATATTAATTTATTTTAAAAAAATAAATATATATACTGAGCACCTAGTGACTCTTACAACATTGTTTATGCCTGGTGGTTCCAATTTGATTGATGAAAACATTGCAGGTATACATGTCTGATCCGACGAATCATACCAGAGATACGCAATTACTTCACGCAGGCACTTACAAAACCTTTCCAAGATCCGATGTCTCATTTGTAAATTGTGTAGCAACCCGAATTTTGATCAATTGAGTACACACCAAAGATGAGAAATGTACAGGAAGGCGTAGTATCGATTCGAAGGTGTCTGCATTGCTTGGACCGTTTCTGCCATGTTAGTTTCTGTCTGAAGCAGAGGCACTGACTTGACCTTTCCAAGATTGTGTGCAGCAAGCAGGAATGGTTAAACGCATTCATTTTTTTGTCGTTTTGAGCAACCCACCTGGACAGCGAATGTACATAAACTCCTAGGACTTTAAAATTGTTTGATCACATGAGCCTTAGATTTTGTATCACTTACGAATGTTTAAACACATTTACGTTGTCCTTTTGAACACGAAGATTTAAGGATGGCAATCGGGTGTGTTTGGGGCAAATTTTTTAGATTTATGTTCCTACTTTGTTCGATTTGGCATGCTAGGTTTTTGTTGGGTTGAAGGTATATTGTGTTTTCAATACACAATCAATTTGACAATATTAGTTATTATTTTTGACATGGTGTTCGAGTTTGGTCTATTTTTAACGTGACTTTTGCATGTCATATGTTTCAGGTTTAAGACTCATGAATCAAAATGCGTTCATGTTGCGTTCATGTTGGTCATGTAAACTTTTCGTCTATTTTCACACGTATTTCAACCCAATTTGAATGAGATTGAGTTTTTAAGTGGGTTAGGTTTTTGCCGGCATTTGTCATTCCTTTGTTGGAGAGGGGGAGTTCCTTGCACTAAAAGACATTATACAATGTCACTGTAATAACTCTACAAACGGCCTCAAAGTTGATGGCTGGTTAGGGCTGCAAGTATGTGCTATGAATTAAACCATATGTAAATATTTTGGTTAAGTTAAATGGATATGCATTACCAAATCCACACAAAGTTGCTTCAAGGGGACAAAAATCCAAAGCCTTGGACGGTTCGTGGATTTTGAGGAGCCATACCATAACAACCAATGATGATGCCCTCTTATCTCCTTCCTTGCCAAACATCATCACAAACTCACACACCTAACTCTTCTTCCATTTCTTTGAAAAAAATATCATTTTATGCCTTTTTCCTCCTTCCAAGACATTCCATTATACATTACTGTAATGTCCTGTAAATCATTTAAAAAATGAATCACATAAATACCAAAATTTATTTTCATCAAAAAAGTATAAGCCAATACATGTATTGGACTCAAGATAGGGGTGTTGAGAGCTATCTCATTCTCTATCTATTGAATCGGGATACTGAAATTTTGTCGGGTTTGAATTATTTTATCTCTCTGTATAATGTCAACGAGGTAGGTTTGAGACGGATTCAGTCATTCTCACATCATATCTAATAAGATTGGGGATATTGAGTCTTTGAGAATTTTTGTCATCCCTAATAAAAAAAACAAATTATGGTATAAACCCTAATTTTACGAGTCAAAAATTTATTTTTATTATCTTATATATAAATTTTACGAGGTGAAATTTCCTGACCAGACTTGCACGTAAGAAGATTAGAGTTCGTGTAGATCACTTTACCCCATAATATACATTTTAGAACCTCTAACTAACAACTTTAGCTTTTAAATGAAGTTATATTATTTGTGGGAGGCTAAAAGTTGCATAACTATGGTGGGCACAAAAGGGTCTCTATTTGTACATAGTTCCCAAACCTCTTGAGCTTTCAAGTTTCACCTATAAATACTCACCCACTCCCTTTCACTTTCTATCTTCATTTTCTCACAATCTCTCTCACACACACTCCCAAACCCCATTTTTCTTCAATTCCACCAAACTCAGAACTGGGTTTTGATAAGCTCTCCTCAAATTTCAGACCCATCTCATCAAGTTCCAAACTTGGTGGCATTTTGGTAAATAAAACCAGCTCACCACAAAACTCCTCTGTTTTCCCCTGTTTTTGCTCTGTTTACTTCAAGCAAAATGTCTTTAAGCATCAGCCAAGGGTTGCAAACCTGCCTCGAGCCCGGGCTCGTCGAGCCGATCGTCCTGCGGCTCAAATTGGGCCCGCCGATCCCACCCGTGAACACCAACACCGTCTCCGGAGGGAACGAAATGGGGAGGAGCTGGAGCTTCCTCTTATCTCCCAACAACGCAAATCCTCAACACAACAAACAAGACATGAATGAAAAGGACAGAGACTATGTCCACCCTCTGGATCATCGATCCCGACCCGCCTCGAGGCTCAGCGCCGAGAGCTTGGCGATGTGCACGGAGAGCCTGGGGAGCGAGAGCGGCGGCGACGACATTTCTATTCTCTCCTTGGAGAATTTTCAGCCGTCGATCGGATTCAAGTCCAAGAAACAGAGCCGGGGCCGGGGCCGGAGGGATGTGAATTTTCCTCCTCCGTTGAGCTCCGGCGGAGTCAGGGTTCGGCCTCGCCGGGAAGGCGGCAGGCTTTTTCTGGAGGCCGTCAGGGTCTCCACCGCGGAGACCAATTTCCGGGCCGAGCGGAGCAATGGAAGGCTCAGGCTTCACTTGTTGAGTGGTCAAGAAACAGGGGATCTTGAGACAGAGCACTGGGGGAGGGGCGTGGAGGGAAATTGTGGGAATGTGGGGGGCAAAATGGGAATTGGGAATGTTGAGGGGGCAAGAAGCAGATGCAAGAACTGGGAGAGGCACTGTGGTGGTGGTGGTGGAGGGTGGCTCCTTAAACCTATATGTCTCTCTTAAGAGCTCACTTCCTTTGTCTCTCTGTTTTGAATTTTGGTTGGTTATTGTGAAAACATGGTAATGGTAGTTATTATAGTTATATTTGGCATCATCATCTGTCTCTAAATGGTTAATGTTGTTGTATTGTTTCAGTAATCTATTCTAATCTAATCCCAAAGAGACTACTTACACAAATGTGGAAAAGATTTATGCAAGTACCGTACGTCAATATTTACTATGCAACGTTATGAAACTTTCCGTCTTGTCCTATTAATCTTCAATCAATTTTGGATTAGTCCTAATTTTTCATTTCTATAAAATCTTAATTAATTTTAAAAAGACTTTATTCACCCAACTAGCATTTAACGTCTTTTTTCAAAACGTTGATGTTATGAATTGTATAGACTCTATCGTGTTATCATTGATAATAAGCATGTAAATATAATTGTTCCATAAGTTAAGTTATATAATGTGTATCTTTATATAACCGGAATTTTATTCCAACACACTTAATATTAAATGGGTTCACTTCTTTTTATCGACAATAAAGTGATAAATTTTAATTCAATTATATGTATTAATTAATATTCAAGCTCAAGAACTCGGTGATGAAAAGTGAGCTCGTGGGACCAAATACAGCATGATAAATACATAAAATTAAAAGTAACGATAAATAACAAGAATACAATGAATACGTAGAGTCCAATTGTGGGACCAAAGTTAGAGTTGGGTCATCCATGCCTTTAGGTATGAAAAAAAGGAAACATAGACCATATATATAACATGTACTTCGATAACTGAGGAATGTGAATCAAACGACAATAAATTATAAATAAAATAAACAATGTCACAAGATACAAGAATTAGTGGTTCGGCAAAAGTACTTGTGGATTGCACAAACTCTTGTTGGCATGTTTGGGAGAGGTTCAAAGTTGGCTTTGGAAATTTGGATTCAACAAAAACTCCACAATGACAACTTCGGCAATCAGCGGCACCTGCTTATTAGGTAAACGGCCCACTGAGGCTAATTTAATCACTCAAGACTTATTCAATCTCGTTTGAGGTCATGGGTTTGAATCGTAACGGGTCCCTTGTTTGAGAGTATGACTATAACCTAATCATTCGAGCTTGATTCGGTAAATATTTGACCTCGGGCCAAATTTGAACATCCTCAATCCCACTGGTTTACACTTTATCTTTTTTGTGATTTATTGTAGACTTATAATGACAATATGCAACTTAAAAAAAGAAAAAGAAAATGGTAAAGGTCTGTGACTGTGACTGTGAGTATATATATGCACAGGTCATCAACATATCCATCCAAAAGGACCAAACACTTGTACGTGGGTCAAACTTGAAATTCCAAAGAGCTAAGCAAATGAAAGATTTAAAAGAAGCTAATCCTTGAACAAACCTATAATTATAGACGTGGAGATGATTTTATTAAGGATGTTCCGTAGGATATATCCTAAAGTAGTAATGTTACATCACATTCTCTTGCCTAATCCATGCACATGTACCACTTGCTATCTCGAGTCTGTACTGCGCTCACCGCATGGGATTTCACACCCTAATTTCCCTAATGAGTGACAAACATTGCTGGATCTCACTCTTCACATGTTCGGGTTCACAGCAAGAGTACTATCAGATCAAATATCTAAACACTTAAACCGTGTGTTAATTATTATTACATACAAGCTATATTAGTCTTTGTAACTTAACTAATAAACAATTCTAGTGTCCACAAGACAACAAAAAAACAATGCACGAGTTATTTTAACTAGTTTGAAATGAGAAGAACATTTGGAAAAGTCAACTAATATTGAAGACTACATGTGAAGCGACAGACACTTTATGTAATGAACATGATGTAATCAACCCTGATTCCCCTACTGATGATATAGCTATTTAAATTACTGCTGATAAAAAAGTGATCTTGGGTTGTCGATAGGGAATGCTAGGAAGATATTGCTACTCATTATCCCACTACTTATGGGAGGGAGTATATTTTTTTTACGACAACTTCAAACATACAAAAAGCAATGACTACAACACCAGTAACTACTAACATAACTTAAGTCTACAGCTTCATCGGGCACAATGGTTGGTCTTGCTCGCTCTATGGCCTAAGACTAGGATTCGAGGCTCAGCTTGGTATTTGAGTGCGTGGGGGTTAAAGAGTAGTTAGGAATAGTAATGTATTATTAAAAAAAACTTAACTTTAGTCTCAACTCTCAACCTAACCTACTTACACCTACTTTTAAGCAGGTGACCATTAGGATTCCAACGCGGGATTTCATAAGATATGGAACTCAAACATGGTGGCAAGTGATGAGATATGATGGATACACATCGGTGGGGGAAGATGGTGACAACGCAGATAATATTGATGTTGCAATACAGTGAATTATGCATATGTGGAAAATGTATAAATATGATATGAATATCTAGTTTTGGGTTTAGTTGCTGTCAAATAATTTGTCATTTTACCCAAATAAATTTTCAGAAGAGGACTCACAGACAAGAGAGTGTCCACTCATTCATGGACACAAAATTGGAACCACAAAAATCCAACAAAAGGGACAAAGTTAGAGAGAATTGACCTATTCAGAATCCCTTTTGGCTCCAATTCTGTGTAAGGGCATGATAGCAATCTCTTGTCCTTTACTTGTCCACATATTCTGATTTCCCAATTACCTTTAACCTAATGGTAAAAAACAATGCACCACAAGTTAAATACACATTTAAAGAGGATCAAATTTAAATAACTCAACTTTCAACTTATTGGAAAAAAAATAATGCAAAAGAGACAATATTGGAGGCCCCAAAATGCCTTATCAAATGGAGAACCAGATCTTACACATCGGTCAGCTCACACTCCTAAACCCAAACTGCGTTGCACTCTTACCGCTGACCCATCTGGCAATCCTGACATGATCTGCTTATGGTAACAGGATCCTACTAGGCATGACTCGATCCACCGCTTGTTGGGAGAATCGGGCCTTATAAGGAGGAGCACACCACATCAGAGCTCACTCTTGACCAAAAGACTAGTCTACTAAATATTTGGTCGCACGTGTATATAAACTTTTTATATCCCATATTTATCCGATGTGGGACTTGGACTCATGTATGAAATCCTATCAATAATGATGCAAGTCAAATTAAGAGATGGTTGGCTGTCGGCCTCATCATCCCTACGCAAACAAAACCAGATTGAATTCGAAGGTAAGTTCAGACCATTTTCATGCGGTCTTCCACTCATGTTACCCACTTTCAACTTCTCCTGCATTTTTTTCTCTGTCCGTACAAGAAAACAACACTCTTTCCAACAATTAGAGGCCCAATCTCCAGACAAAATATACTTCTCTTTCAGAAGTTTCAATCTCGAGTCGAGTTTGAATGAGAAAGTTCTCGGATAGATTTTTGCATGAACTGCAACAATGTCCACAAACCACTAGTGCATGGCTCCTTGAAATAATACTTACAATAGCAAATAATACTAGAGTAAAAATAATCATGATGGTGTAAGTTGACAAAACAGAGGTATTATGTGGTCTGGAAACAATGAAACAAACAAAAATGTGTTTCATGACGTGGTCGACAAATGACAAGTTGACACCTGATTTCCACGAGGGAATGGACCCACAATTAAGAAGAGGATAATATGAAATCAAAGTCAGGCCTCCCCTTCCTGTTGGGAATCCTGATGTTCTTGTCCATCTAATACTGATACTCCAGTCCAAATAGCCCCATTCCTACAGCTTTCAAAGTTCCAATGGCTATAAACTAAATTCTGATGATCTGAAACTATGTTTTGGAATCTACAACTCTAGGTAGTCTTTACCTAAACCCTCTATTATTAGTAACTTTGCCTGATTTTCTTCACTAGTACTAAAGAAACTAACTACATCAGAAACAAGATTAGAGGTCAGTTCTAATTATATGTTTTCTTGGTAAGAGACTTGCTTAGAAACAAAGATAAAATGACCTAGCCGTAATGAAGACTCGGAAGAGGTTTAGTATGGTAACTATATTCATCATCACACTACAAAGTACAAAGGTGATGGACTAGAGGGCCATTGGGCATTTCTCCTCCATGCAACTCTTGACATGTATGGAGGCAGAATCCCAAGAAATATATAGTTGATTGATGATGAAAATTCATCGGGATCATGAGGTACACTGGTAATGGATTAGCTTTAGCATGAACACAAGGGTACAAGGTGGCATGGGGGGAATTCTCCTCCATGCTTTATTCGACACATAAAGAAGCAGTACACGTAGAAACTTATAGTAGATTGACAACAAGGCTATGGCTAGACCAGAATATTATAAGGTACCTGGATCCATATCTTCTTTCACTCCTTCCTTTTTCGCCAAATAATATGATGTGTCAGGTTGCAACTGTGCTTGAAACCTCTTTACTCCTCTTTATTATTATTATTTGGTGTGTGTGACCTTTCAAGTCATTGCATAGGAAAGCCTAGCTGATATCAAAACGAAGTAAGATGTTAGGCCTAGTGATGGATGGAGGAAATATTTGGATCAAAAGGGTACAAGGTGGCATCGGGGGAATTCTAGTACATACTCTATTTGACACGCATGGAAGCAGAACCCATGGAAACTTATAGTTGATTGACAAAAATGTATACGGCTAGACTAGAATATCATGATGTACCTGGATCCATCTCCTCTTTCACTCCTTCCCTTTTCACCTCTAATGATGTCAAGTAGCAACCATGCTTGAAAACCTTTGCAGTTCCTCTATATTATTATTTGATGTGTGACCTTTCATGTCACGCATATGAAATTCTAGCTGCTATTAGACAAAGTAAGATCTTAGGCCCTGGTGATGGATGGAGGAAATCTTTGAATCAAAAGGGATAGAGACTACGCGGGGAGACAGACTTGGGAGAGATGGACAGAAAAGAAACAAGAAAAAGAACATGATATCTTGTTTAACTCTTTCTTCACAATGTTGATCTCTCAGGATGCTATACAAACATCAGCTGAGATGAAAAACTACCGAAAAAAACAACACTCTACGTTCCTAGATACCCAATTCATATCTTTATGGTGAATTAACACTAACTATTTCTAGAGCTTGAAATCAATGCTATCCAGGCTCGAGGACAAACCCACTTAAAATTTCCAAATGCAACATACAAGGGTATAATCTGATAGGAATTCTATTTCTATTAGACAAACCTCGTTTGAAATCTTTTAGTATTTGTATTAGTTTGAGATTATGATTAGTTTTGGCTAGAGTGCTTTTAGTATTTGTATTAGCCTGTTAGTTGGGATTATGGTTCAAGTGGGCTATAAATACCTACGGGTTCCATAACTAAAACATTGAGAAAATTATTAGTAAATTGTTCATTTTGAGATCTTGTGTTCTCTCTAACGAATGCTAAATTGAGATTAGAGTTATCTCGTTAATCGAGATCTCCTATCTATCACAATCTGAGCCATAACTTGATCCACAAACACGGGACCGTATCCTAATCCAAATGTGTGTTGTATGTCTTTAAAAAACGCATCACTGCAAACTGTGACGGATCACGGGATCCAAACATTCTATAAGGAAATTGTCAATCATGGTCAATTAGGATTACCTTATTAGTAATTATGGTATATTTTCTATTATTATAATAGTCAAGTAATATCAGGGTTTGAGTATTAGGGTTAGCTTTTCTATTGTTCCCTATATAAAGGAACCTTCTATTGTATTGTGAACATCAAGAATTATCAATAAAACTTGAGATTGACATAAATTGAATTTATGTAAAAATTTTAGACTGGAAATTAGGTTGTTAAAGGCTTATGTGATTACAAAACAATGGAAGAATGGAAACCTTAAAATTTAGGACCCAGGACTAGATTTATCATTAAGAAACAACTGTAAGTATTCTATGTACATGTTCCATCTATAGAAAAAACAATGCTCTGTGATATTTGTTTATGTAATAACTGGGCGAAACTAGAGATGAAACCAAGTGTTTATTAACACATAAGAGGCAGCACCACCAAACAGCAGTTCTTATGTGAATGAATACTCATTACCTAACTGGAAGCGTTTCTCCTCAGAGCATAGGCCTGGTAACCACTTAATCCAACAAGAGTAGCAGCAGCCCCAACTGTGAAATAAAAACGGAAACCCAGTTGAGAACATGTTTCACATAGCCCAACATACAAGTGCATAAATGAGAGACTCTCAAGCTTGCTCCAATGTATAAATCATAGAAAGGGAAATATGTGTGTGCGTGAACTTTAAAGACATTTTACATTCTGAAAATGATAAAACAAACATACTTGAAGCGAGCATAAGAGATCGGTTAACATGCTGGCGATTTTGTTTGCGATTCCTCCCAGTGTTAGTTTCAGGAATGCTCAAATGAGGGTGTTCAGCTGCAGCCAAAATTCTCGAAAATACATCATTCAATTCTCGAACTTTCACGCTGACGGGAATAGGTTCAGCTATTCTCAATTCTAGAGTAACCTTAAATAGAAGTCATAAGTTAGAATCATTAGTATATCTCTTCCATAAGGAAAGTTGTCAACTAGTAAATTAAGTTGCAGAAAAGTGAGGATGGTCAGTGATTCACGCATCTACACGAGTAAGTAAGACCAAT
Source organism: Geranium brycei (assembly GCA_036897365.1). Taxonomy (NCBI): domain Eukaryota; kingdom Viridiplantae; phylum Streptophyta; class Magnoliopsida; order Geraniales; family Geraniaceae; genus Geranium; species Geranium brycei. The sequence continues at coordinate 16,195 of JAYMTP010000774.1, forward strand.
TAGCCAACTTAAAGTTCTTACCCTTGCTGATTCTTGTAAAGACTTGGGATTTGGATCCAGATCATCCTTAGCTGCAATAAGAAGGCAAGGAACCCCATACCCACTTTCCTCTCCTTGGCTAGCAACTTCCATAAGCATCTCTCTTGATCTTTTCCATGAAAAGTCACTAGAACTGCAAAATTGAGGTGTTAGTCATCATGTTATACTGATACATGCGGAATAAGTTAGAATCGAAGGATCCCATCAGTATTTAAACCTAAAAAACTTTAGATACTTACCAGTCATAGACAAATATTGCAACGTCACATGCGGCCAAAGAATCCTTTTTTAACAGAATTTTTGCAGCTCCATTTTCTGGTATCTCTCGCAGTATAAGGGTCTTCTTGATACCCTAGAAAAGGTGGTCAGATATCATAATATTACCAGCTCATCTCCAGGATATGTATAACTTCTTACGATGTGGTTGTTCACTCTAATATTACATATCTGTGTGTGTGCGTGCGCGTGAGACATAGAGAAAGCTAAAAACTACAAGAACATTTTCTGCTCACAGCACTCACCCCAACCTTGTCAACAACATTCGTTGCATAATGTTCATCAGCTGTTGAAGGACAATCCTCTAAGAAAGGCCTGTAGTTGGTTTTAGAAACCAATTAAATATAGCTGAGAAGATTATAGGTACAAAAATACAAAATCATGTTTGTAAAAGCTGAACCAAGAGGATCAGGTCATGCTACATGGACTAATTCATTGGTTCAGAAGCAACACCTTCCTAAAAATGAATTCAGTAGAGAAGATTTTCCAGCATTTTTTGAACCAAAAACAAAGCACTGGAAGACATTTCTTTCTGTCTGTTGCTTCTTGCGGTCTGCTAATCTTCTCCTGGTAACACGGAGTGCTGAAGCAGGATCTCCACCATATCCAGAGTATATCAAATAAGAAAGACTTCGCCGTGGATCCAGTAGTGTCATAAGAGCCCACTGCAGCATGTGGTCAACAGATATACAATAATGACATTGCAAAGTTTGAAATAAAAAATGTTTGGAAAGCAATAATATTAACTGCAAGTTCTGTTATGCAACAGAAAACTAAGACTTAAGAAAAAGGGGAGCACTGTAAAGCAGGAGAGAAATATTTTCTTGCAAAAAATACAAGAGAAGGAAATGGTGCACATTGCAATTGGAAATACAAAAATGAGCAATATAGGGAATCCATTAGAGGCAACATGTTATGTTAATTGAGGTTAGAAATAATAGTGTCGTCAGATCTTTTAATAATGACATGACAAAGGTAAGTAATCTGATAATTTCACTATATTAACTCAAATAACAGAACTGGAAAACCCTTATTCCCAGTGGACATTATCCTTCAGGGGGAACTGAAATGATTTGAGTTGGACAAGACGGCGTTGAAAAATTGGTTCCCAAATTATAAGCATTTATTTGTTATAGTATATAGTATATACATGGAGAAGACATTCCTTGTGTGCATTCAGGATTAAGCCACAATTGATGAAATAAATAAATATTATTGTTGTATTCACAACAGCAGTAGGCATACACACCTCGGAGAGAAATCCATCTAGTGACAAATTTCCTTGGGCTGTCGTTTCTGCAGCATCCTTATAAGGTGCCTCACCCCAAGGACTGAAATCAAGCATGAACAAAACAATTGATAATTGTGTTTATAAGTATTAGAAGGAAACAATATGGATCATTTGGCATCATGTTATCAGTCCAAACAGGCTGGCAGCCAAGAAGTATGCCATTAACTTGACTGTGTTGAAGAGCTGACTAAAATGAAATCTGTAGGTTATAGAACTTATCATCAGAAACATTTCATCGTAGAAAATACAGAAATATTATATTTTAAAATTTTAGAAGAGATGTTAAGGAACAAAAATCTTGTATCAGAACTGGATAATATATAAAACTATATAATATGTCAAAATTTATCCTTAACTAAATTTTTGTCTTTACTTGTGGTGCGCCAGATAGAATGTTAGATGGAACATTTTGGGTGCAGTTCCTAGAAATAAAATAAAAACTTAACTAAAACTAAAACTAAACTGACAGAGGATAAACAAATTAGGAATTGTGTAGTGAACTATAAAAGAAAGATCAATTTTACCTTTCAGGAGCGGTTGAAAATAGATCTTCAAGCTCAGCAAGCCGTAGAGCTCCATCCTAGAAAAGACCAAATTAACAATATAAACATTCAATTATCGTATATTTCAAGAAATCATTGTGCAAGACTGATTGAAATTTGCATGTACACGATCAGTGTCAAACATCCGAAAGACTCCAGTCAAATACCGCACAGTGGCACTCGTCAGCTCCACAGTCTGCAAGACAGGAGGGGATGAGTGTGATTACTAATTTACTACTAAAAGAGTAGGGTAAAATTTTAGAAGTTCACAAGATGAACTGAAAAAATTACCAGAATAAAGGTATACTGCAATGTGTTTTTACAACAATGAACCCAAAAAAACAAATAAGTGAAATCCTAGAGATTGGTATCTCAATGAGAGACCTGATCAGGAGCACACTTAATTGGAACTGGAAGGTAGTCATCCCTAAGTTTTAAATCATTATCATATCCAAATTTCCTTAAGACAGTCCAAGTCATCTCGAGACGCCCCTTATCTATAAAAAGAGCATTGAGAAAGAGGAACCCAGTTGGGGTAAGACCAAGTTGGTTGACTCCTTGCGGAAACTTCTCTTGTACCACTCTTTTAACACCTACTATTTCAGCAGGGTGCAAAGGTGTATTGAAACATTTAACCTGTTTACCAGCACCAAAGAACATTAGATTCACGGCATCAAGGTCATCGTAGGACAAATAAAAAGAGAATTTAAAAAATGAACCTGAAACTTATTCAACTCTTCATCACTAAGAACGCCATCCATGTCATGATCACAAAGGATAAATATTCTTTTTAATGCCTTCATACATCGTGGTTTCAAATCTTGAGCTTCTTGATCAAACAGTGGAGCTGTTGGATAAAGTACTGCCTTTTGTGCATAGTAGAAAACCTCAGGGACCTACAAGCAGATATATCAAATTTCTTAAGTTCAGTTAAGTACATTCTGATAATAACTCATGCCATATTGACATGCATCCGCCTTTGTCTTATAGAATATGACTAGTACAATGTGCCATGTTGGTCTCTTTGTCTGTTGCACTTATACATATCATGCTTTAATTTGCCAAACCTTTTTTTAATCTTCCCATCATGTATCTGCTACATCTGTGTTCCACTCGAAACCCATGTTTCAACTCATCTTAGAGTTCAGGTTTCAAGAACCACCCATACGGTTCCGTAAGTGTTTCACGGTAGTACTATTCCAAATTCCATTAGCAAAATGGAAGATGTTAAATATCACCACATCGCCATTTTTGTGCACACCATTCCTTCAGTTAACCTTTTCATCAAATGCATTGATTTAAGCATTATAGCTACCTCTGGAATCAAATCCTAAGCAATATTGTCGAAACATGCGCAAAAAAGTTGCTTGGCACAAATTTTATATACTTAAGCTAATAATTGGGCCTGCCAAACTCTCCTGGTACTGTAAGAATTGTTTATTATAATATAATCTAGAGGGACCAGTTGATATTTTTGGTGAAACTGGGTGGGGGAAAGTGTCATTACCAGAGTTCAGTTGTATCAACACTTGAAAACATCAATTAGCTGGAAGCCACATAGCCAGGGGAAGGCGGGAACTAGTTGTGTGCATGTGATATGAAACAAAAGTAAAAGGTATCTTGATTTTACCTGAATTAAGTTAGCTGCAGAACACTCTAGACAGGTCTCAATCTCCCTATACTGTTGCATAACCGGCGACATTAGCTGCTCCACGCTAACCGGGCGCAACTTTTCCCGCAAATCTAGCTTGCAACCAACCACAATGATTGGAGCCTTCACCTATATATCAGTAATGATATAAGTAGAATAATGTTAATCACCCATCCATTGTATACTTTGGGAAAATGGCTACAACGAAAGTATGACTAAAATATCCAGCCCACAAACCTCTACACGACGAAGTTCTCTAAGCCAGAAAATATTCAGGCGAGTAAGTGTCATTGGGGGTGTATCACAAGCATATGTTATAACCACTACATCGGCTCGCCTCGATTCTTCAAAGAGCTTAGCTCTGTCCACCAAGCTAAATACAAACACTTGCTTAGGTCAATCAAAATCAACTAGATAAAAACAATCATCAAATCAATATCCTCCATGAACTTATAAACCTTACAACATGCTAACAATGAATCATCACACAAAATAACTCATCAATTCATCCAGCATCAAATCCAAGTATTCATAAACTCATTGAAATGCAATCAAATGTTCAGAACAGCTTGAAAAACGCAATATCCAAAACACAATCTTCAAACACCTAATCAAGCAACAAACCGATGAATCTTCGTACAGAATCATGAGAATGTACACATACATATATACCTTGAAGAAGTGTCGATGATGGTGACGGGGACGAAATCGGGGTAGAAATCGGCGGGGAGGCGAGTGGGGGGGAGCACCGGAGGGACGTTCTCCGGGAAGGATTCGGAGGCGGCGGCGGCGATCAAGCTCGATTTGCCGGTGCCTCGGTGGCCGATGACGACGACTCTGACGCCGGAGCTGTACTTTCCGGCGGCCATTGGAGGTTGGTTCCAGTGCGATTGGGATCGATACTGATTCGCATTGCCGTGGAAGAGAAGGTGAAGAAGAAGTTGGGGATTTTTTTGGTCCGTTCTGTTTTATACGCGTGTGCGAGTGCATTTTAGAATCAGCACTATGCGAGCGAGTGTTGGTTATTAAAAATAATTATTGTGATCAAATTAAAAAAGATAATGACATTTTGTTACACGTAACTATAACAAAATGAAATTTTTATACTTTAATTAAGAAACTCTTTTTTTAGTACCTGACAATTTTTTTGTGACAACCTACATCTAAAATGCATAAAATATCTAAACTATTATTGGTTTAATAAACCAGAATTTAACTGGTTCAATTGTGTGAGAGATTGGAGTGCATTTTTTGAAAATTTAAAAGTCATTGGAGGGTATTTTAGTCATTTTACCGTAAGTTGCCACAAAAAAATTGTTAAGGTACTAAAAAAGAGAATTTTTTAATTAAGATATGAAAGTGGCATTTAGTTAAGTGTAACAAAGTGTCATTATCCCTTAAAAAATACTAGAATTCAATAACAAATTAATATTTTCTTTTATTAAATAACTATAAGTTAGTGGGAAGGTCCAAATTTTTTTTAAGAGCTGCAAAATTTCATATAAAACTTAATTTAATTAATAACATAATCAATTAAAATATAATAAATAATAAACCAGCTCGATACTGGTCTCATTATCGTTCCAGTCATCTAAGTGGAGGTCTACGTGGGCTCAGCCCTATGAATGGCACTGGTGTGGATTTGGTGATCCTGACTCCGCCCCAAGTTTAAATCATCTACCATATCCCGTTTCATTTTCTTTTCTTCTCATGTTTTCTCTGCTCTGAACCCCGCCAAACGAGGATGGAAAATCCCCGCATTTGCTTAAATTATGTCATATCAAATAAAAAAACTATTTTCTATAAGAATTTGTGTTATAAATGTTTAAGTTATATTGGAAATGTTATTCATTAAAAAAGAGAATATATTTGACAAATACAGGATCGGCTGGGGTGGGAGTAAGATCGCCCCGCCCCACCCGTCCCGAATGTTAATTTTGAAATCTTTTCCCAAACCCGCCTAGACTCCATAAATTTCTCTTCCTCCCATCCTAATTGGATTGAGGACATCGAATCTTGTGGGTTGGGAGAATTGTGTCATCCCTACTCAGCCCAACTACGTGACAGAAGGTGCCAACAAAGCCCAATCCTCCCATACCTCCTACAAAAAGGCCCAACACGGCCCATATCTCCCACTACAAGACCCAATAACACACATTTCGTCACACGGAGCTAAACGCTACACAGTTGTGAGAGAGAGAGAGAGAGCCGCGAAAATGTTGCTTCGCTACGCTCGCTCGACTATCTCCGCCGCCGCCGCGCGCCGATTCTCCACTGAGGCGGTGGCCTCGGCGAGCGGCGGCGCCGCCGCGAAGAGAGTTGCGAAGGACTCGCTGGGAAGGAGACTGTTCAGCCTCGCGTACGCGAAACGGAGCGCGCTCGTGGCCGTTCGGAAGTGGACGGAGGAAGGTAACACGGTGCCCAAGCACGAGCTCAATCGCATAGTCAAGGAGCTCCGCAAGGTCAAGCGCCACAAGCACGCTCTTGAGGTCTTTTTTCTCTCTCTCACTTTTGTGGATCGATTTCATTGTGTTGATTGGAGATTCTTTAATTAGGTGTGTTGGGATTTTTGTTAATAGATTGACATTGGATTTTGTGTTCTAAGTTTAGTTTAGTTTTGTTGAATTGAAATGAAGTTTTTGAAGTATTGATTTCTGTGTCAGAGTAATGATTGAAACATTCATTCGAAGCAAACATAATAATTTTGCCCATTTTTTGTGCTACTTGTGCTTAATTTTGCATAGAAACTTGGGACGAGAAGGTTGCATAATTTCTAGTCGTTATTTGATCTGTCCTTTTGCTGCCACTGCTTCTTAGGTTTAGTTGATGTGGTGAAAATGGCATCTCAATGCGTGGCTCTTGTGTTTGGAAGGATGATATTGCTTGAAAGATAGAGTCTTGAATTGGGTATTGGTGTGACAATGGAATTATAACTTTATACGTGGTCAACTTAAAAAGATAAGATCTAGGTTCTGAAATTCGGGTGTTGTCAAAATAGTGTCACGTTTACTTTTATTTAACAAGGATCAAGGATGAGTAGAGTTAATGTTTTCCTTTTCACTACATGTCCCCGCGGTCGTCTTCTATTGCTCCACCAAATTGTTGTAGCTAACTCAAAACAAATGTATAATTGGTAATTCATACTTACCTAACCATCCTAAATAAGGTGCGGGATACTTATTTTGCAACATCCAATTTTAGAAAGTGACGCTTATATTGGGGCAAGGTGAGTATTATTATCAAGATTTATGGTATGATTTATTATTGTTCTATACAGAACATTACCACCACTTCTTTCCAAAAGAAATGTCAATTTCCACAGTAACTTAGTTATGCATGAAGTGTCAATAATATCCATGAGATGAGTTAATTCCCGTTTTTTTGGTAAAGTACATAGAGCTATATAGGAAGACTCCATCACTAAATAATTTGTTCTTAATGTTGTTAAGATTACAACATTGAGAAAATTGCCTTTTTTTTAAATGGACGGAGTATTATTTTTCCCGTTTCCATGGAGAGCGTGTATGAAAGATAATACCTAATCTATCACTTTCCATGAGACCGAGAAATAGACTCATTATTTGGAAAAAGGAAAACACATACACTTAATGTGCCGGAGGGTTTTTATAGCCTTATATGTGAGATGGGTTACTTGATCCAGAGACATGCATAAGAAATTATCAAATTTATATTCTTCCTTGACTTTGCATTTGGGTTTTCTTCCTTTCGTTTACAATATAATGGCCAGTCTAGGAGTTTTTGGATTACAAAAGTTAGCCACGTTTAAGGCTAACTGTATCATTTTATTCTCATTCAACTGATTTCAATAGTGATTTGTTAACTGGTGATGTCAATCGGTATTTGATGATATTAAGCACCTCAAAACAACAATTTACTGTTGCCTTTCTATAGATTACAAACTGAGGGATTGTGCATGCAGATTTGCGAGTGGATGACACAACAGCCAGATATCAAGCTTTTACCAGGTGACTATGCGGTCCAATTGGACTTGATAGCAAAAAATCGTGGGATAGCTAGTGCAGAGAAGTTTTTTGAAGACCTTCCCAACGAAATGAAAGACAATCCTACATTTACAGCGCTTCTCCATACCTATGTCCAGAACAAGGAGACTGTAAAAGCCGAGACTCTGTTTGGTAAAATGTCAAGTAGAGGTTTCTTGAAGCACCCTCATCCTTACAATCGCATGCTTTCCCTCTACATCTCAACTGGCCAGCTAGGGAAGATTGCAAGAACAGTCGAGGAGTTAAAGAAGAATACTGTGCCAGATGTTGTTACCTACAATCTATTTTTGTCTGTATGTGCCTCCCGAGACGACATTGATGCTGCAGAGGAGATCTTCCGCGAGCTGAAGGAGTCAAAAATAAAACCTGACTGGATGACTTACAGTTCATTAACCACCCTCTACATAAAAAACTCGCTCCGTAAAAAAGCAGTTTTTACCGTGAAGGAGATGGAGAAAATGGCCACTAGAAAGAATCGAACTGCGTACTCCTCTCTCCTTAGCTTGTACACAAACATGGAAGATCAGGATGGAGTTAAACGGATCTGGAAGAAGATGAAGGACTGCTTCCAGAAAATGAATAATGCTGAGTATATATGCGTTATATCTTCTCTTGTTAAGTTAGGTGAATTCGAAGAAGCCGAGAATCTTTATTCTGAGTGGGAATCCATTTCTGGAAATAACGATTCTAGAGTTTCGAATACGCTTCTTGCGGCGTACATCAACAAAAAGGATATCACATCGGTCGAAAAGTTCTATAACCGGATGGTAGAGAAAGGCATCACCCCTGGTTACACCACCTGGGAACTCCTCACATGGGCTTATTTGAAAGATGCACAAATGGAAAAGGTCTTGGATTGCTTCAAGAAAGCTGTTTGTAGCGTTAAGAAATGGGTTCCCGATAACAAGTTAGTACTACAAATATTTGAAAAGCTTGAAGATCTCGGCGATGTTGAAAGGGCAGAGCAATTTCTAAGCACTCTCCGCGAGGCAGGGCATCTGAAGACAGAGATGTACAAGTCTCTTCTGAAAACCTATGCCAAAATTGGGAAAACGCCGCCTAATGTTGCAAAGCGGATGGAACAGGACAATGTTGAGTTGGACGAAGAGACACAAGATCTTATAAGAATAACTAGCAAAATGTCTGTAAGTGATGTTTCAACTATAGACCATTCTTGATAAAATGCAGAAATACAAGAATTGGTTACTTTCATAATTTTAAATTCTCTTTTCAGTCCTTCATCACCTCCTTGAGCTAACTTTATAATGCTGATGCTGTTGTGTTGTGTTGTGTTTTGTTGATGTTATGTTTTGTTGATGTTGTTATGTTTTATTGTGTTTGGATTGGAACTCTGACTTGCACAAGTTTTTTAGTTCAACTACATGACTTCCTAAGACTGTTTTTGTCAAATCGGTATTTGTCCTGAAATTTGGAACTTTGTCCAAATGGGCAAGTTTCAAGTTGATCATGCTTGTTGAATAAGATTGTTTCTGTACTTTAATACCATATATGATAATACTGATGGTGTTTGTTTAAAACAGAAGTCATTAGTTACTGAATCTGAACTAATCATCCTCAAACTTTGTAGGGGAAGATGATTAGTTCACCAACATTAGATTGCCTTCCAAATATGCACATCAGAGTAGGGCTGCTCATGGTTCGGTTTTGAACCGAATTGATTGAATTTGGTTTGGTTCGGTTCGGTTTTAAACATGTTGGTTTTCAGTTCGGTTAGGTTTTTTATGAATCGAGTTTCATGAAATTCTCACATTTTAGATCGTTTTGACTTATTATTTGACTTACCAATTTTCGGTTGGATTTTCTTTAAACCGATTTTCATGAAATTCTCATATTTTGAACCGGTCTTGACTTATTTTCTGTTAGACCAATATTTTTAGGCCCAATTAATAAACATCGGTGACTTAAGATGGGTCACGTGTCCATATCGATCGGTTTTTGATTCAGTTCAGCTTTTTATTCATTCTCATTTTATAAACGAAACCGAACCGATAGAATTCGATTTGGTTATTTTTATGGTCTGTTTTGTTCGGTTATTTTTGGGAAGACCTACATGAAAGAATTGATTTGAGGTAGTGTCCTACTCCTATGGATCAGGCAGGGCCCACAAAATACCTAAACCTGAACTGAACAGGGTCAGGTCGAAATGACCAACCCTTGTTGGAAAAAAGGCTCTGTTTTGTCAATACGTTGGTGGTGGTGTTGGTGTGGTGGTTAAGCACCAGTTGCCACACAAATGTCCTTTACCATAATGGACACATAATGGGGAGGGAGAGAGAGGTTAACCAAACACTAATGATATTGATGTCATCAAGTCAATCTCATGATTTACAGAAATGCCATCCCCATTAATAACTTTTTTGTTTTTGACTGTTTTTTTTTAATTGTTTTGAACTTTAATCTGTTTTGTCAAGGTGTGGTCAAATGGTTGCAAAATTGAAGTCTGAAATTAAAAGGGTCAATAAATTGCATTTAGCAACTTGCCTTTATAGTCAACAGGAACGATGACGTTTCTGTCTTGAGGCATCACCATTATTTAGCTGAGTTGCAGGTTAGAAGTTGGAGCTCAAACTCCTCTGTCTGATTTTTTCTCTCTGTGAGTGAACAACACAACAATGGCTGAAACTGGAGAGCTCGGTTTCGAGGAAGGATTCGCTTGGCTGGCCTCTGAAGTTCTTGACGACCCAATATACAATCCAAAGGTCTCGTTTCTATTCATTTCTCCAAATCCATTTCTATTTCTGTCTGGCCTCTGAACTCGATTTTTTTGATTATTTTCAGGGCAGCTCGATGAAGCAGAAGCAGCAGTACCAGCGCCAGCTCCGGCACATCAAAATGTCTGCAGAACCATTCTTTCAGGTATTGATCACTCGAATCGGGTTTTAAAGAAATCATAATTCAGTAGCTACACACAATATAGAAATGTGATATTTCATATTTATCTGGATTATCAATTAAAGTCAATGGATGGATTCATTGACATTTTTTCACTTTCTCTTGATTATAGGGTATACAAATTTTTACAGTATTGATCACTCGAATCGGGTTTATACGTATAGCTACAGAGTAAATAAATCATAATTCAGTAGACAGGCACAATATAGAAATGTGATACTTTTCTGGAAAATGTCAACTGAAGAATCTTGTGAACAAGCATTTAAGAGAGTCAATGCTAGCTTAAGGAAATGTATTCTCATGATTACAGGGTGTTCACATTTTTACAGTACTGAACTTATTTTTCACTATCTCTTGATGAAATATTTGTTCAGCACTCAAGACCTCACCACAGACCAAAGTCTCCAACCTGGGCGCCTGGAGGATCTGGGATGCAGGCTATATTTCTCGAGTCGGGCCAGAAATCTTGTGGAACCGGAGTCTTCATCCCCCGGAGCAAGAAGCCAGGTAATTAACAATTTTTTTCGTTTTTTTTAAATACGAACAAGAAATTATCTATAAACTATAATGTATACAATGTGCAGCCTGCTCTCCTGTTCTTCTACCCGCAAGAGTCGTTCAAGCTCTCAACCTCAACGTGCACGCTCTAGGCCTGCAAATTTCGCCAAACGAAGGTACTAATCGCGTTTTCTGTAATCATTATTAGGGGTGCTCATTTTGAACTAAGAACCAGACTGAATCGTACCCAATGGATAATTGCTGGTTTTATTTATGTATTATAGTGAACCGGTCAGTTATGATTCGATTATGGTTCTTATAAGCTAAAACTGGCAGTTAACCGAGAAGAATGGTATCAAGATGATATAGAACTGTAAGGTATAACTATTGATTGCAAATATATGTTTGTAACTATAGTCTATGGGTTAGTATTGTTTAGAAATTGAATGTCTTTTATTTCATATTGTTCGATTCAAGTTATGACCGTCTAAAATTTACTAAATTGACCAAATTGACCCGAACCGAGAAATAACCAAACTGAAAGAATTGAACCGAACCGTTTTGGTTATAAGCAAAATCAAAACTACACCGTTTTGGTTTTGGTTTATAGAATGACAATTGATAAAAGATCAAACCGCACCGAAAATAGATCGCTTTGGACACGTTATTCATTTGAAGCCACCAATCGTCATCAATGGGCTTAAAAATATTAGGCCAACAAAAAGAAGTCAGAACCGGCACAAAATGTGAGAATTTCATGAAAAATTGATTCAGAAAAACCGACCAAACCAAGAAGTGCCTGGTTCAAAACTTAACCGAATCAAATAACAACAGTTTGGTTCCGATTTTGATTTTTGCATAACCAAATTGATTAGTTTGGTTCGGTTCAAAACTGAACCATGAGCAGCCCTAACTCGGATAAAAAAACGAACTAAACTCGATCAAAGTGAATAAATTGCATATTTAGTCCGAAAATAAGGTTCAAATGGTGAAGATCGTCACATTACGGTCTGGTCGGAAACTAACCAGAGAACCACCCGATTATTGTGTCGGTTATAACAGACCTGAGTTCTTCCATCGGTTCCGAATCATATTTCCTATTATGAAGAACCATCTGGTACGGTTCAGTCCGATTCTTACCCGAATGGGTCGGGTAACCATAACCAAAAGTGAATTTTAAATTTTTTGTTGTTCCTGGAATTTTGTGCAGATATAAAGAACGATGTAAATCAAAGAGTCGAGGATGTGATTGCGAGGACTGAAAATGAAGATAAAGAAGTGTCTGTTCATTGTTGTGTAATTTCCCAGAACTCGAGTTCTGCTGCGGATTTTTTTCTTCCCAAGGAATGGACTTATTAGGTTTAGGTTTAAATGATGATACATACAAATGAGAATGTGTGTGCATAAACGCAGTGGGAGGTGTTCTTCTCTGGGTTGGAGCTTAACTGCTGGTTGACGACGACTATGATGATCTTGTAGTGTGATTTCCAAATAAAAAATAAAATTGGCTCTTTTATTGAATTTGTATTATGTTATATGAATGATTATCGGGACAGACTCTCCGTTGGGTTTGAGATATTTTATCAACTTGAATAAAATATTTATAATTGAGGGTATCCATTTTGTATTATCACGAGTTCTTTTTAGATTTTCATTTTAATCAATGACAACAACATCATTCTCATCATATCGTATTATCACACCGTTATCACGTTTGAATTATTTACAAGTAAGGACAATTACAGCTCTGCTCTTTCTAGAACATTTTTGACACTATTTCTTTAATAACAACAATAATGTCCCCTATCTGAGCATATCGTCGATTATTGGTTCCTATGATTCGAATATACATCAATTCCTAA
>JAYMTP010000775.1:0-29283 GCA_036897365.1 Geranium brycei
GACTTTTTGATTGAAAATACATAAAGCTGGCTTTTCCTTCAGCCATCAGTTCATCAGAATTACATGCCTTCATAAAGCTAGCTGCATATACCTCATTGTTCGTTGCTTCAGTGGGAAGAAACACCTAAAATGAAACAAGGTCTGTGTGTGTGAGGAAATTGAACTTCAAATCTCCAAATATAGCTAAAAAGGACATGTATATTAAGTCCATACTGTGGCTTCAAATCTCCAATTATACAATGTAAAGAAGTAAGTACTAAACATGTTTTGAGGGCTTCACCAATTAAGAAGGTTCTACAATGACAAAAAAATTGTTCTCCAGTTGGGACATTATGGTTTTTCTCTGGGAAGACTAATGTTAAAAGTAGTAAGGTAATGGAGATGCAGGGGATCAAACCTTGTACCTCTCACATGCAAAGCGTGCACTCTACCATTTGAGCTACATCCCCGGATGAGAATGAAGCCAAACATGGTATTGTGTTAAAGAATGAATCCAGCGGCAGCATCTTCTGTACCGCTGTGGGAGTTGAACCTGAGTTCAAGTGTTTGACAGGCAATCTTTGATATCATATATGGTAGACTGTTTGACTGAACATGCATAAAGCCGGACAACGCACAAGATACAATAAGCAGCAAAAACATTATACCTGTTAGAATATAACATGTTTATTATAAGTATATGATACAAAGCAATACGCTGGCTTTTTCCCTTCAGCAACATACACATTATGGACTTTTGCTGTAAAAAAAAGAAAGCTTAATGTAAAAAATAGGGAAATGGAGATGCAGGGGATCGAACCCTGTACCTCTCGCATGCAAAGCGAGCGCTCTACCATTTGAGCTACATCCCCAGATGAATATGTAACTATTCATTTATTTTGCCAGGACTTGGCACTTGATGTTCCGAAAAATTAAATTTATCATGGACTCCGTTGGTTGTCCAAGAGCTTTGAGGTACTTTTAGTTAAGGTACTGATAGGTTGAGTTGCACACTATAGTAATAAGTTCTTTCCTTTTACCTATTTTTTTTGCAAAACTACCCTGAGGACTGGAAAACCACGCAAATGGATCCACTCCTCTTTATTCGGTGCAAGTGAACAATATATATATGACCATGTGATCCTAAGCATTACAAATGTAAATATACTCTGCCTAGACTGATGCTGAATGTGATGACAAACTAAATGGAACCAATAATGCAAGAAAACAAATGTACCTCCTCACTACCAGAAACTCCCACTTGACATCGATCTAATATCATCCACAGAGCATCTGAAACCCGCAACCAAGCTGCTAGACCCTGAACAATTACACTGCAAACGGCCACTTTCGCTATTACCTTTCAAATTTTAAGTTGTAGACAATGATTTTACTACATTAAAAATCCTTTACTACATTAGATATCAGATGCCAGAATTCCATGAGTTGACAAGGATTTCCATCAAAGATTCTTGTCATTTAACATGAGAATGTAATAGAACTTTAGAAAATATAAATGATATGAACGTAAAAAAGAATAGCAATGGAGATGCAGGGTACCATTTGAGCTACATCCCCCGATGAACCTGCAGCTATACATTTGACTGCTCCAAATTTATCCACGGATTGTTTCAAATAGTGCAAGAAACTGGACGAGAAGGGAACAGACAGCTTGACTCCATAAGCTAGGAACAACAAAGAAAAATATTCCATTGTTTTCCCAAGACAGCATTTTGAGTAGTTAAGGTACTGGTAGGTTGAGTTATACAGTATAGTAATAACTAGTAAGTTGTTTCCTTTTACCCTTTTTCTGCTGCAAAACTAGCCTAGAGGAGAACCAATCAAATGGCTCCGCTCCTCTTTATTATTTGGTGCAAGTGGACAATATATGACCTAAGCATTACAAATGTGTATGTATGTATGTATATACTCCGCCTAGACTGATGCTGAATGTGGGATGGCGGACTAAATGGAACCAACAATGCAAGAAAACAAATGTATCGAAACTCTCACTTGGCATCTATCTGATATCATCCACAGAGCATCTGAAGCCCACAACGAAACTGCTACACTACGAACAATTACACATCTCTCAACAAGAGGGCCACTTTCACTATTACCGCATCAAAAATCCTTTACAACCACAAACATTGTTTATGTAATGGGGATATTCTTGTGGAAACCTATATTTGGCAGATACAGATGGCTCGCTCATTAGTCTCATCCACTTCAAGAAGGTATATATGTATATACAAAAACAACTGTGCATGCAAATCTAGCCTCTATGTAAAATTTGTGGCAGAAAAACCCTAATTTCCACAATCATCCAAATTAAGAGCCCATACAGTAAAGTTTCATCAAAAAAAAATCTTGAAATAAAAACAAGTATAAAGCAACAATATCAAATTCATACCTTGACTGAGAGCCAACACTCTGGTTTTTGAAGAACTGGAGATCGAGAGCAGAGGAAGAAACTACAGAGTCGTCTTGGAAAAAGAAACAAGGACGAGAGAGAGCGTAAACAAAATAGGGAAAGAATAAATGGAGGTGCGGGGAATCGAACCCCGTGCCTCTCGCATGCGAAGCGAGCGCTCTACCATATGAGCTACACCCCCATGATGATAGCTTTGTCCTTTATACTTATTTCTACCTTCTATTTTATAGTTAGTTGTGTTGCTTCATTTTATTTTATCTCTTAAGCTATCAATTCTGTTCACATGAATTGTCAATTTTTTATTTATTATATTTTTGTTTAGTCTGTGATAACTAAAATGAGTATTGTATCCTTATTAACATTTTAAATCCATAAATTAAAAGTACATTCATAATCTGACTTGGCATTTTTCAGTTGGCTTGATTTCATATCATTGTTTCCATAAACCACCACACAGTTAGAGAACTAAAACCATTTACCTTTTAATCAAAACTTGATGCTAAAGATTGCAAGTTCAAGGCATTGGGTCAATAAAAGGATGATAAGTCTTGAAGCAAGACCATCACCAAGTGTGGCTAGCCACTGAGTGCACTCACATTATAAATTGGAAGGAAAAATATTCATTTGGTCCATCTTTTGAGTTAAGGAGTAAGTTTTAACGTTGATAAAACTCGGGTTCTCTCCAATAATTAGTATTAGAGGCAGGTTTAGTGGACTTGGCAAGCGGGTTGGATTATTCTTTTACAGTCGATAGCATTTGGAACCATGATCGCACTCTCGTGAAAGTGAGCCTAAATAGGATGAATTGAGCCCATGAAGGATTGGACTGAACCGTAAAATCCGGTTTGGGCTTTGGGAGTCTAACCCAACGTGACGATGACTCAATGTGTTTGGGAAGACGGTTGGAATTCCATGTTTGAGACAAAGTATTACATTTGAAGAGTATAAGGTGAAATAATATCTTATAGACACATTAGAGTCAAGACTCATTTAACTAGTTTTTTGAGTCGAGACTGGACTTTAAATTGACATATTAAAAAAATCCAAATAAATGATTTATTCGTAACAACTCTCAAGTACAATTTCATAACAAAATAGACTATTACCAAGCCAACCTATTGAAGCAAGTGAGGCGTGCTCGCTTGTTTGTAGCTTAACAGTTAACACTGTGGCCAATAGGTGACCTCAACAACAACAAAAAACAAGTTTATTCTAAATTGCTGAAGGAAACAAAAACAAAAGCTTCCTCAGTTGATCCCATAGAGCCACTTCTCGGCGTTGCTGGTGTAGCTGGCCAACTCGTCCGGTCTGAACCACAGCTTAATCTCATCCCTGGCCGTCTCCGGGCCATCACTTCCATGGATTATGTTCCTACATCACAATAACATTATCAGATACCAAATAATGCACATGAATAATGTATCACAAATTCGAAAAAACATATAGCAGTGTTAAAGGCCCAATTCGATCCACAGAATGATAAAATGAGACTTTATGATATTTATCAAGTGGCGATAAGATCCAAAAACATAAAATGTTTTCGATGTGAAGCAATGTACCTTCCAACGACAACAGCTAAGTCGCCTCTGATGGTTCCAGGTTCTGATTTGGATGGATCTGTGGCGCCAATTAGTTTCCGACCATACCTGATCACTCCCTCGCCTTCCCAGACCTGTAAAAGATGGGAAACAAAGATCAGATACTTATAAAGTTGGGGTCAAACAATAAGTGAGAGGTTGGTTGATTGTTCAAACCATGGCAATGACTGGGCCAGAGCTAAGGAAGTTGCACAGTCCATTGAAGAATGGCCTATCCTTCAAATCATGATAATGCTTCTGTGCAAAGCCCTTTGAAGGAACTATAACTTTGATCCCCACAAGCTTATAACCTTTCCGCTCAAATCGGGAAATGATCTCTGCAATCTGGAAAACATATGAAATGCAGAGCTCAAGACAATTAACCAGAAGCACATGGTTGAGGATGGTGATAAAATATAGCTATAGCATTTGTGACCTACCAGCCCTCTCTGGACTCCATCGGGCTTGATAGCAATGAAAGTGCGCTCCATCTGAAAAAGGAAATAGCGTTCATGATTCAACATAATAAAACAGAAAACATAAACTTGAAATGTTTCAGGATTCTTGATAGTACCTCTGCAGCAAGTACTTCCTGATCCTGAAGCATATAAGCTACAAATACACAGAGAGAAAAAAAACTCAAATTCACAACATATTGCAACCAGGATAAGGATACATGTTTATCCGTGAAATAAATAGGAATCCATGAATCCATAAACACGCATTGGAATTGAATCTTCTCAGTTGTAATTCATAACATACTGATACAGATTTCTGAAACATTGAGCATAAACTCAAATTCATAACATTATAAATGTTTGTTTACATGTGTCAATGTGAATCCATCACATTC
Source organism: Geranium brycei (assembly GCA_036897365.1). Classification (NCBI taxonomy): domain Eukaryota; kingdom Viridiplantae; phylum Streptophyta; class Magnoliopsida; order Geraniales; family Geraniaceae; genus Geranium; species Geranium brycei. The sequence continues at coordinate 4,844 of JAYMTP010000775.1, forward strand.
TTATGATGACACAATATATGTGAAGTCTTGAAATTCCAATTAGAATACAAAATAGTGAATGTATGGGTTTTAAGGAGAAACCTGCGGCGGGGAGGGCGAGGGCTCCTGAAATCCAAGATCTAGAAGCATTTCCAGAACCGGAGCTCCCATGGGAAGAAGCTAGAAAAGGAAGCTTTCCGATTAATGTAACTGCAGCAGCTGCACCAACAGCTCGCCCTTCTGTAAATCAATTATTTTAACACAGTCAAAACAGAAACACTTCTCAAAACAATGGTTAAGGGTACCTTTGAATTGCAATTTTCAGATTAACATGATGTCTATGGCATCGAAAATACGTGAATCATATCATTTGATACATTCAACTTTTAACGCCTATACATTGAGACATGTTGCTGTTGGCAGCCATTTAACTATGAACAAATCCTGACCTACTGCATATGATTATCAACTCGAGGCAAGTCGTGGTCATTCAATACTACATTATTTTAAATTTAAATATGAAAGCATTCCAATTATAGATTCATGCCATCAATTCATTTTGGACAAATGGACAGTGGGAAACAAATGGATACAAGGCGCTCTAAGGAAACAAATCGGTAAACATGAACATTAGCGCACCGATGGATCAAATTAAAGGAGTGAGAGAGGGCAATTACCGGAGAGGAAGCGGGCGTTCTTGGAAGCGGAGAGGAGAGACCTGGCGGATCTGTAAATGTGCGAGCTCATTCTCGAGAGAAGAGAAGAGAAGAATTGTGATGAGAACGTTGAAGCTTGTGTTGAATGCAAAGAGCAGAGAGTGATGGGCAGTGAGAATTGAAAAGTGCTATATAAAGATGTTACAACGCGAATCCAAGGGAAGAACAAGTGTAAAATAGGACTCTCATCAACTAACTATCCCTCCTTTTCAGAAATTAATTAGTTAATAAATAAATACTTAAATCCATATATTTACATACACTTGCATTGTCGTTAATAGGGTGAAATTGAAAAGGAAGCTTATGTGTTTTTGGAAATTTTAAATAGAAAGCAATTTATAAGTTGTTTTATAAACAAATAAATAAATATAATATGATTAAAAGTGTCACGTAATGAGAAAATAAAATATAAAATGATAAGAGAGATATTTTTGCATTCTTATAGGAAACAGGCAAAGATATGATGCAGACAGTGGACAAAAACAGCACATATAGTAGAAAGTTGAAGACAAATGAGCATATAAGGAGCAATTGGACTTTAATATAGATGAGCAAATCAGAAATAAAATTGTTTCAATGTGTGCTTCCAGTAGAATGATGTATCCTGCTTAAATTTACCGACCCACACTCAGACATTACTGTCTCACATGCCTCGGAAGGCACATCCGAAAATAGCAACTCATTAGAGGTCGGATCAACCACATCTTTGTCTATAACATTACTGGCAGACTGAAGACGGAAGTCTTCTTCCATGTAACTGGGATCAAATTGTGATTCCTGGATCTTCGAGACCTTGTCCTCAACATCACAGTGTGTGTTTTCCTCATTAACAACCTTGTCCAACAACTCCATTTCTGTGACTTCAACAGATGGAATTGGTTCTGACGGTTCTATTGGGCTGTTGTTGGCTGCATTCGGCACATCTGATTCCTCACAAGTTACAGCAGGCAGCACCTTTGTCTCCTCTAATCTGTCCTCGGGGGAAACTGAAATGAGTGGTGCAGATTTTCCTGAATCAGGGTCCGCACAAGCATCCGTGTTGTTTCCACTGTAAAGCGAGCGTTTTTTGCCATTCGACAATGAGGGAAGAAAAGTCCTCGTCTCTTCTTGTTGTTTCTCGTAAATTTGTATGGCTTTCTGCAAGTCGTGATCATAAAAATGAGAACAACATCCTAAATCTATAATCAGCATTACCCTCAGCTTTTCAAATTCTGGTGCATGTGCAAGATGAATGCAATTTCCACAAGTTCATCATATACAAGTGACTAAAGAATATATGAAGGTACAAGCAATTAAAGAAGAATTGCATATGGCATATTTGTGTGCAATTCTTTGTAATATCCAAACTCATGGCTACTTATGGTCAGCCTTGGTGCCACCCCAGGGTTGCAGATTGAATTACATTTCACCGAGGTGTGGAATACATCTTATTTGGAACGTTTTTTTACCAGCGTCATGTGAGAATAATATATCAATGAAATTACAGAGAAAGTATGATGATGTTCACAAAAATCTTGAGAATTTCCCCAAAAGAGTAGCCATGTTATACAAACATGTGCATAAACAAACTCACATATATGGCATCAAAATTGTGTGGCTAACATATGGAGGCAGAAATCCAACATTGATAACCCAGTTCTAACATGCATATGTACCTGATAAACAGAATCATTGATGGCCACAAAAAGCGAAGAATTAGGACTAAGCTTTGAAATCTTTACTCTTGCTTCAGTAACTTCCTGAAAGAGAAAACCAAAAATGCTACTGAGATTATTTGTAGCAACAGAAGATAACACTGTTATGACTTACATGAAAACTCTAAAACAGCATGTACCATATCATACCTCGATAAACGAAAATTGGGATGAATTTCGTATGGTATTTTCACTCTGTTTCATATCCATTATGCTCCTGCACTTATCATATAGACCCGGATGGGAAAGATCGGCTGAAATGTCAAGCCTAGAGAGATAAGCGTGAAAATAACAAGCATCAACACTTTGTGACATGTTAGACGGATTATGTTTCTCTGCAGTGGCAGTATTAGGAGATTTATATGTTTCCTTTGCTAAAGCATCACTCAGCTGGTAAGTTTCACCATTCTCTGCCTGGAAATTAAGCTCATTCAGATCATTACTACTTTGTTGAATTGACTGAGCAGCTGATATATCATCAGAGGGTGCATGCACCGAGCAATCCTCTTTCTCGGTAGTAGAAGGCAACTCCATAGTAGCAAGGCTACTTGGCCCCTTCAAGATGTCTGCACCAGCATCCCGTCCTTGAGGATTCATTGAAGATCCATTATGATCCCAATCTAGCCTCCCATATATGTGAGCATCATTACCATTTTTTACATCCCAGCCATGGGCTAAAGGGAGGCAAGAGTCGCCAACGGGGTTCGGCCACCTGAATTGATGCCCGTGATTAGAGAACGCATTAGCATCAGGGATTGGGTAAGGACCTCTAGAATGAGCAAATTCCATAAAAGGTCTAATCCCAAACATTGGCGGGCCAGAGAATTGCTGCATCATAGGATGAAAGCCTACCGAAGGTGGACCATTTTGAAAATGCATGAAGTTGCCTGTTACTGGAGAAGACCAATTAGGGACACCACTCCATGCATTTCCTTGTGCTCTCCCCATGTTAGAGTTGCCACTCCTCTTGTAACGGTTATTTGACCTACCCCTGTTGTTTTCTTCAAAATAACCAAAACCTGAAGGCCCATCCTTTCCTCCTCTAAATGAGGAGGATGAATGGAAACGTGGCCTGGAATTGCTAGGCAAGTGACTTGTTCTACTAATAGGTGATGGTGGGGAGAAGTTGTCTCGATCTACTTGGGAAATATCTTCTACAGAAGGTGTCTCCAAAGGAAAATCCACGCCCTTTTTGCTCTCGTTACCCAATAAATCCCTTGCCTCCTTGTTCATTTGTCCAAATTCTTCTACATCAGAACTCTGCCTAACACCTGCCTCAACCATGTGTACGTGGTTAACAATGGATGAAGTTGAACCATTAACCAGTTGACCAGGTGAAGTGTGGACATCAGGTGCCAGATACCTTCCAGATGAAAGCTCATGCTTAATGCTATAATCCTCACCATTCTGTCTCTCCCTTGGCTGAGGCATGGAAGACTTCTCGGAAACACCAAAAGAACCTGTTATATCTACACATGAATTTGTATCATGGATAACTTTTTCTTCAGGAGACAAGTCCCTGTACTTTGATTCTGCTTGTTTTGAGTGCCTAAAATATGTCAACAAGGAGGATACGGTCTGGTTAGTAAATTTAATCATGTTAGTAACAGAACACATCTGTATGTAACAGTAGACGCATGTGTTCTTAGCATGCCAAGTGCCAACATAATCACATCAAACAATTTCGCCAACAATGAGTCCAGCTAATGTACACACAAATCACAAGACAATAATCATTATCATTTATCGTGAAAGAGTAATAGCGTGAAACAACAAAAACAAATACAAGTACTAGTGCAGTGAGATATAAGCCACTTACATTTCATCCAACAAAGAAAAAACTAGATATTTTTTGGACTCATTTTAAATCAGATAAAAATCAAATTAACCAAAATAAAGAACTTTTTTGCGGAATGGTTTTGCTTATACTAACGAGAACCACATTCTAATAGTAATAAGTTATTTCTGAAATGCACATTCACGCAGACAAAAATGATTAAAAAGTCCAAGGGGGGTTCTGATAGAAGAAAATTGCACCAGCAATCTTAAATGACACTGACAGATGTAAAAGGGCAAGGGAAAATATTTTTAAAACCAGTAGTGTATGAACCTGAATTTATCTTTTTGTCCCCGTGAACCAAAGTTAGGTGAACTAGGCTGTCTTGAATCAGCATTGCATGAATTAGGTATATCTTTGTCAGTAACTATCCGAGTCTTGCTGATGTTCATAGAGTTGTTTCCCAAGTCAAAATATTGTTCGCTGGTCTTTCGAGATCTTATGTCACTTTCATCCTCATTGTAATCAAATCTTCTTGCTTTCTTATCATCTTTGTATTTGGTATCTTGATCAATATAGACTGGACTGCCATCATGTTTCGCATATTGACATTTTGATTTCCTGGATCGACTTTCTGAGTAGCTACTTTCATCCCTCTTACGCTTAGAATCATATTTGTCACTAGGATGATCTCTCAACATGTATTCATCCCTGTACTTATCCTCTCTGTATCTTTTCTCCCTGTCGTCATCTTCTCTGTACTTATCCTCTCTGTATCTTTTCTCTCTGCCACCATCTTCTCTGTACTTATCCTCTCTGTATTTTTTCTCCCTGCCATCATCTTCTCTTTGCTTACAATCCCTGTCTTTTCCGTCTTTGTCCAAATCCTTTCCCTGTCTTCCATCCCCGTGTCCACTGTCTTTGTCAAAATCATCTCTCCGTTTGCCATCCCTTTGTCTACTGTTCTGACCACAGTTTTCTCTCTGCTTTCCATCCTTATACCTACCATCTTTATCAATGTCTTCTCGCTGTTTTCCATCCTTGTGACTAACATCTCTGTCACTCTCTTCTTTGTGTCTGCTATCTCTATGTCTACTGTCTCTGTCCACGTCGTCTTTATAGCTTCCATCAAAGTGCTTATCCTTGTGCCTACCATCTCTGTCTGTCTCTTCTCTGCGCTTACTATCTCGGTGTTTACTTTCCCTGTCAACGTCGTCTCTATAGCGTTCTTTATGAATACCATCAATGTGCTTATCTTCCTTGTATCTTCCGTCCTTGCTCCTGCCATCATTGTCAGTCTCTTCTTTGTGTTTGTCATCTCTGTGTCTACTTTCCCTGTCGACATAGTCTCTATGACTATCTTTATAGCTTCCATCAATGTGCTTATCTTCCTTGTATCGTCCGTCCTTGCTCCTGCCATCATTGTCAGTCTCTTCTTTAAGTTTGTCATCTCTGTGTCTAATTTCCCTGTCGACATAGTCTCTATGACTATCTTTATAGCTTCCATCAATGTGCTTATCTTCCTTGTATCTTCCATCCTTGGAATGCTCCCTTTGCGAGGACAGCTTCCCATCTTCATCACCTCGTTTATCATCTAGATGGTCATCCTTCTCAACAAATCCACCTCTACTCCTTACCCGTTTCTCAAGCTCTTTCGCCAGGTCAGCATTGTCCAGGTCATGTTGTTTAGGTTTCTCTGTAAAAGTAAATGTATATATTCTTCACATACTACAATGTAAACATCATAAATCATGAAAATAACTTTTTCTGGCCCCTAGGCAGCAAAAAGTAAATTAATAAATACAAACAAATGCAATCAATCAATTGATAGAGCTGCATATAAGATTTATCAAACATCTTAAGGAAGCACATTCATCTGCACGATCTAATAACTAGTGACTCCCTGCATAACAGCAAAAGGTAATATCTTTAACTTGGTTGTCGGTTTTCTGCATTATACTTGCGAATACATAATTCACTAATATTCCCTAAATACACTCCTTAGATCTCAAACACATTTCCTCATAGAAAAGATGTTGCATTACTCTTAAACTCACACTCCTAGCTTCCATTCTTATTCTATCAGACAGACTTGGACAACTCTTGCATGCATAATAACTCTTTATCTTGTAAAGAGCATTCTTACTTATAAGGGATTGCAGCAATCTCAAACTATTAAGTGCAGTGCTCTTAGCAGGAATGCAGTTTGTATCCATGGGTTTTCACACACATCAGCAGCAAATCCAAACAATTTCACAATTTTTTCACAAACATACAAGATCTGCCAATTAAGTGATCTTACCATTATTTTCCAATGATCTAGACTTCTTCCCTTCAATATAATCCGTGTGCTTCCCAGCCTCTTGCAGCTTCTTCTCCTTAACTTTCCTCTCCTTATCAGACCCACATTCCTTCTCCTTCACCACAGAAACCTCCACATCCTTCTGCTTCTCATCCACTATCTCAACAATCTCCACAATCTCCTCCTTTCTATCACTTCCATTCTCGCTCCTGCGACTACTTCTACTCCTGGACTCCACCTTCGACTTAGACGACTTCGAACTCTTCTCCGACTCAAGCCGCGAGCTTCCAGATTTCATAACCTGCTCGTCTCCGCCATCCTTGCGCCGCTTTGAAGAAGCACGCTCCTCCGAGGCCTCTCCGTGACCGTCCCGCGACTGAGAACTCACCTTCCTCTTCTCCGAATCCCGCGAAACCCTAACGCTACTCTCTCCCTTACCACTCCTATCCTTCACCTTCACATCCTCATCAGATTCTGAAGAATAGTCCCTCGCCTCCTTAGAACTGTGCTTGCTCTGCTTGTGAGACGACTTGTGCCGAGAACTCTTCGCCATGGCAAACGCAAACCACCGGCAAAATTTGAATCCAAGAAATGGAAAGTACAAAAATCAATAGAAATGAACTTCAAAACCCTAGTTTTCGAGCTCGAGGACAGGGCTCTCCACTGTCGACGGAGCGGGCCGAGAAGCACAGCGCCGCCGCCGCCGCCGACGGTTGCGGAGGGAATGTAGCCGGTACAGTCGCCGGAATCTGGATTCGCCGCCGATGGAACCGCCGGAACCTGACGGATCAGATCGCCCGATCGGAAGGAGAGCGACAATGGCGGCTCTGTAACGTTGCGCGAGGGAGCGATAGGCGAGAAAAATGAGGATTCGAGGGATTTTCTACTACAAGCTGCTCTCTCTCGATTCGTAGCACCAGATTCGTGTTTAGTGTGGCGTATGGAAATAAATATACACGAAATGACATAAATGCCCTCTGATGAGTACATAATTACTGTACACGGATGTGGATCTGTCGGTTTAACACGCACTTGTGTGGTGGAACCATTTGTCTTCAACGGTCATGACCATTGGGCCAAGCCCATTACATTTTCATGGGCCATATTCCTGACCCGTAAAAATAGCGATAGTAAGCCTGTAATTATATCCTTTGGATAAGGGTATTTATGTCATTTAACGTCCAAGGGACAGGTGGAGGAAATCTAGAAACAGAGCATACCTTGAGTGGCCAATAAAAATTTCATGATAATGACAAATGATCTACAGATAAAACCTGAATCACTAATTGAAAAGAGCCAAAACAATAACACTAGTAACAATTAAATAACTAGATAGGAATATATATCCATCAGCTTGCAATTGTGTGGCAGAGATTTAACGGTAAAGAGCAAGCCTTTTCTCTTTTTCTTTCGTTTCTCATCTTGCTGGGAAAAAAAAAGGATATGGCTTCTTCAATGACCCTCCCAAGCCTTCAAGGCCCTCAACTCAAATCCCATTTTCTGGGAAGAAGAATCCTCCCGAGCAATTCCCAGAAACCATTTTTCTCGGTTCCCAAACAGCGATCCAGGTCTTACCCAACAGCAAGCGCCAAATTCAACTTGTTTGAGATATTGGGAGGCAGGGGACTCTGCAATGGAGAGAAAGGGATTGAGGAGGAGCTGAAGAAGAGCATTGAGGATCAGAAAACAGAATCATCATCACTATCAGCTTCCACAGAGACAGTACAGAGCTCTGGTTCTCAAGAGTCAGGTGTAAAGGTTCCTGAGGATGGTTTTGACAAGGAACTGATGGGGCTGACGGGGGGATTCCCTGGGGGTGAGGCGGGGTTGAGGAAATTCATAGAGGAGAATCCGCCTTCTCCCAAAAAAGCTGCGCCTGCCAAAGGCGAGGACAAAACTGTTGCTCTTGCGAGCTCGAAGAAGGTGAAGGCGCCTGAATTGCCGCTGCTGATGCCTGGGATGATTGCCATTGTCAAGAACCCGAACAACCCGTTTTACATGTACTGCGGCATTGTTCAGAGGATCACTGACGGGAGGGCTGGGGTGCTATTCGAGGGAGGGAACTGGGATCGGCTTGTCACGTTTCGATTGGAGGAGCTCGAGTGCAGGGAGAAGGGGCCTCCGGCTAAGAATCCCAAGTCAGCGATACTTGAAGCACTTGTGGAGAATGATTCGCAATGATTCCTCGACTTTCATTTTGTGTAGCATGCTTGCATATTTGATTGTGCCCTGTGTGCAATTAAGAAGAAAACTGTCATTTGTCGATTATAAATACTCTCTTCTAGTGTCAAGCACAAATGAATAAATTGTATTGATCAGATGATAAGGGCTGTATGGGCTCAGTTTTCATATTGTCGATGGTCTGTGTTATTAGAATTTAAATACTCCGATGTTTTTTCCACAAAAAGGAGCAGAATTTTACCCTAGGTCCAGAAAATAGATCTCCATTGTTGAAGCTCAATCACAATATCAGCAGTAGCCACCCAACTGCAATAGACAGTGAAAGCAAAATAAATAACCTGATAGCATGATCACAGTAAAGGAAAAGAACACAAACTGCACAGACCAACCCATGCTGATCAAGATGGAATCAACTAAAAGAACTGGTTTCTAATAATCGATTAGTCCAGAATAACAATCATAAATATTTAAAAACCAATTTCCCAACTATGGCTACCAGAAACAAGATTGAACGAGTTCAAAGAGAAATGGCTGATCTTCAGTCATTGGTTTAAGAGCAGGAATATGGTTAACTGAACACAAAATGTAGTGTTGATAAATAAATGTTAAGTACTTTGTCATGGTTGAATAATCGCTTTAAATACTTCATATCAGCACATTACCACCAGATAACATGAATAGACGCCACAACCACAAGCATGAAGTATTGATCAAATTCAAGCATAGATTAGTATTTATTTAGGTGACAATACTATGATTAAATGGCTTCATAGTGATTAGATCACAATATTGCTCCTGAGCAGCATAACAAAGATGGCATATCAGCAGTTAATTCCAAAACAAAAAAATATTTTGTTCGAAGACATAAATTGGACTTTTACATACTAACATACCGAAATAACCTCGATCTCTTCATCTGACAATGAAGTTCGTTTGGGCTAAAGGGAAGCTTTCCTTCCTAAAGTTTTTGAAACATTTGATTTTGAGAAGAAATTTAGATCAGAACCCGTCGCCGCTTCACCACAAAATCCAGATCATGTAAAATAGCAACTCTTCAGTATTGTAGTGTCTGGGAAACAAAAATGAATTGCACGACCGAATACAAACGGTGACAAATCCATAATCATTGCATCCATACTTCAAAATGAAGTTCATAGCGTATGTTAAAAATCTCACTGGATCGATCCTTCACTTGTATACCCTTTGTATTGAAAATATAATGAAGGAACTGCATACCGTCAAAACGAAGAAGTAGGAAAGAAAGATTCATGAATATGAGGCCCAACATGGGCTCAATTAAAAAGCAGATAGAATGTAAGAAAACGGAAAGTATAGTGATCGACCACATTGCTGTGAAATAAGTTGCAGTGCTCCTCTATCATATCACTAAGTCTACTATCATGATTCGCATATATCTTGGAAACTCCATCATTATATCAGGCAAAGGTATGTTTTGATGTTGGGAAGATGTTCAACAAGAACCCTCAAATCTCAAAGTCGCCGTCACATTCTTGGTATTGCTGTGAAAGCACGGAAAAACCATACCCAATACTTGTCCTCAAATAATACATGCTCTGAAAGTTATCATATTAGTCTATGCTCACATTCGAACACGCTACAAGATTTCCACTGTTAATGCTCACACAGCTCCACCTATCAATCTATTAACTCAAAATCTACCAAAATAAGTTTCCCATTTGCTTATTTGCAATAATCAATAATTCAATTTTTAATATCTAGGCTACAAAATATAGTGCCCAAACAAAACCTAGCCAATTCCAAAAATCAAACACCAAAATTGCAACATCAAAACAATTAACATATTGAAATATTTGATCATTTGCATACATTCACCAAATATACATCCAGCAAATCCAAAATCAAATCAAATCAAATTCAAATTCTCATCAGAGAATCTTCCTTTTCCTCATCAAATATAATAGAGCTCCCACAACTCACCATTACATAATCAAGAAAAAACACATGGAGTGTTCAAAATCAAACAAGGACGAGAATCGGAGCAACATTCACATACATCGAAGGAGATGACACAAGCCAGATGGTTTGGCGCGTCTCTGAGGAAAATCGATGCGAAGAACTCTCTTCGTCGCCTGAGCTCCGGCTAAGCTCATCGCTCCGGCGCCGATTCCTGCGAAACGATCAAAATCAGAGAATTTTCGTGGCTCCTTTGAAGAACTCGTTTTTCGAAGATGGCTTCGGTGTGTCTCGGTGCACGCTTCTGTGTATATTACTCGTAACATGGACCGTGGATTTGACCAGATTTGCATCACGCTGATCTCAATCGGGAGTTCTATATATGGACCTCTCGATTTAATGATCGTTAACAGAGAGACCGGTCGTTTATTGGACCGTTTATCTATACGGTGGGCTTGGATGCCCAATTTTAAGTGGGCTAAAAAGCCCATTGTTTCAATGAAATTACGATTAATTCTTTCACTAATATAACAAAAAATTAAATTAGGATTTGTTTAGCCACACCATTTGAAGAGACATTGTGACCTCACAGTTGAGTTCATTCATATTCAACAAGATTATAAGTCTAATATCTTTTCAACTGTTTGTATGTGATCTACAACTTCACCCCCCCAAAATTTTATGTCATGTATACAGTTAAAGTCAAGTTCCAAATCTCAAATCAAATGTTTTATTTGTAAAAAAATCTCAAACTTCTCATTTGTATAAATAAATTAGTAGAATATATAAATGTTTGCTTGATAGATTGGTTAAACATTTGATCTTAGATTGTGAGAGATTTTATTTGAAATTATGAGGTAGTATCTTCTATCACACATTCATATTTTGGTATCTCCTTTTGTATAGGAATGGATTTTGAATTCATTATTTAGACCCGATTAAAAAACTTTTTAAAACTATAATTTTAATATTTTTTTACTTCATAACATAATCAAGTCTAATATTATATTTTATTAAGATTGCAAAATGGGTTTGACTAGTACAGTGCTCGGTCAGTGATAGAAACAAGTTTCATCAACTAAACTTCAACGTTACGGTGATGTTGATGCAGCTGCTATGATGGAGTGGTTTACTGAGTTATGTGGTTGAAAATGATTATAATTATTAATTAAGCTCTTTATTTGGAACCTAACCTGGTTGGCCACGTGACTTGACTCTGATCCAACTAAAACGCGTAACTAGTAATTTTGTACATCAATTGTTTTCGAGATTATATGTGACATATCATACTATCATAGGATTTGACTGCCTGTGCTAATTAATTCCAGATGATTGGAAATGAACTTATGAAAATCTGTGTTATAATTTTATAGGATAATGACATTCTGTTACACCTAATTATATCGAAATGATACTTTTATATCTTAAATATTTTTCTCTCATTTTTAGTACTCTAACAAGTGTTTTGTGACAACCTGTGCTAAAATGACTAAAATACCTCTAATTTAATAAATCATAATAGAACTTGTCCAATTTGATTTATCAAACCAGATTTAAAATGGTTCAAATTTAATTATAGATTTGGGGGCTTAATTGTAATTGCATCTTAAATATAAACCAAATTGAATCATTGATAAACAAAATTGAACCAATTCGATTTATGGTTTTTTAAACCAATGGTAGTTTAGGTATTTTAAACATTTTAGAGGTAGTTGCCACAAAAAAAGTCAGGGTACTAAGAAAGAGAGAAAAGTAGTCGAGGTATGAAAATGTCATTTCGCTATAGTTAAGTGTAACAAAATGTCATTATTCTTAATTTTGTTTATTTGCAATTACACAAATAATTTTGAATTGTAAATTCACTTGATCATTTAAGCCTACTTAATTCTATCTCATAAAACCTAATTTTGGTTCTGGCCAGGTTAAAAAAACACAGAGCTTCTGTTTTCAATTTGGATTTGAAGTCCACGGTCAAACCAAGCCGTGCACCGTGGATCGATCATTTATTTAATAATGATTTTATTAATAGACTTTTCACCTCATTTCAAACATTTACCATTTATGGGTAAGGTCGTGAGAAAAATGGTATATGTGAGTTGGCATTTTTTTACAGCTAGGATAGTGTTTTAGATAATTAAGTGTATAATTGATGTGCAATTTTCGGTCCGTAATCATCTTCTGTAAATAGCTTTTAAATATTCTTTTGTTATCAACTGAATTCATATTAATTCAAAAAAAACTAAACTCATATTGACATTACATTTTAGTTTAAAATAGTAATGAAAGTAGAATTGATACGTATTTTTAGTAACATATTACAACTTCTCTATAAATAACAGCATACAATTTTGTATTTAAAAATGTATCAAAGCACAACAAATAATTCATTATATAAAATTGTGATCCAAGGTTGATGTCTAAATAATGTCTATGATTTAAAATAAATATGGATGGATTATTCCATCGTTTCTGGTAGATATGGTATGGGTATGATGTTTCGTGGCCATTCAGGTTCGGTTGTGCTGGCGAAGTTGGTTTCGAGGATAAGCGTGAGAGATCTGGAGACGGTTGAGGTTGCGTCAGAGGGTCTTTGCTGGATTAGGGAGTGGGGCTGTTCGGATGTTCAAGTGGAGTCTAATAACTTGAGAGTGGTGTAAAATCTAACAAAGGGCCGTCATCTTTCTTCATATTTGGCTATTGTTCTAGGATATCGCACTAATACCATGTCATCCATGCTTATCAATGTCAGAATTTGTTTTTCTAGTCGATCAATAAACGAGATGACTCATTACTTAGTCTATAATTGTCTTGTATTAGTCTGGTTGGATGTTAAGAGAGGGATCAGTCCTCCCTAACTTTACGAATGTTGTTTCACATGACTGATAGATATCAATAAAAATTTATCTAAGAAAAATCTTGATATAAATAATCGTTTTCCTAATTATTACCAATAAAGAAAACATAATACCCCGTTCAAGGAGTTACAGTTATTTAATTAATGTGTACATTTTGGAAAGAAAAAATGAAGATAACATTAGAGACAAAGAGACATGGTGTTCGCATGTCGTACACTTCACGCCCGAATTGTCCACTTAAAAGCCAAAAGCCTTCACTGTCTCGAATTCTATAAATACCACTCCTTCCCTCTCTCATTCACAACTCAACCCTTCTTTATTTCCCTCTATTTTTACCATACAAAAGGTCATTTCCGTAATTTAATATGTGGAACTCGTTTGTTTCCAAAATCAGCAGAATCATGGCACCGGGAGAGTCGAGCATCACATACAGGGACGTGAGAAAAGCTAAGGTGTGCGGCGGCGCATCGGAGCCGCTGATGCAGGGGAAAACGGAGGGCCGTGATCGCGACGACGACCCGAAAGGAACGGTGATGAGAGTGAAGGTGAAGATGACCAAAAAAGAGGCGGCGAGATTGCTGTCGAAATGTAAAGCCGGAGGAGTTATCGAGTTCAGGGACGCGGCGCAACAACTTGCGCAAATCCCTGTGAATCGCGTCTCTGTTCATTCTCTTGCTTGAACCATTGAATTATATATATTTTTATTTATAGGAATTGTGATAATTAGTGTAGTCGCTTTGGGATTCGTGGCTTTCTATGTATTTTTAGGTTATTAGATCAGTGACTGTGACGATCTAAATGAGTTGCGAGTTAAATTATTGTAAGAATGACATGATTTGCATTTTTGTATTTAATCGATAGTTGTGTGTATGTGTATCGTATATTTCATCGATATTAAAATAAATAATTTACTTGATGATAACGAGTGTTGAATTTTTGGTGTACTTACAAACTTTAATAGTCGAATATCATTTTTTTTATAAAAATTAAATCAAACTCTAATTTTCTTGTAAGATTCTTCTCTTTCCTCTCAATGGAGATTGAATAAGGATGACATTGAGACGGATTCAGAGTAGATTTAATGATTCCGTCGTACCCAGTTTCTAACATGAACTAAAATTCTTCATTTCGAACGGGATGGGAACTCTCTACTCCAAACTTAAAATAGTGTTTACATGTATATTAGTAAATTGTGTATTATAAAATATTATTTTAATAAAAATATATAACTTTTCATTAAATATGCATTCAAAAATATTATTTTAACTAAAATATATATTTTTAATATATCAGGGCAGAGATACCTCTTCCCGTCCCCGCATAAAATGAGGCGTAGTAACGAGTTTTTATCAGGGACGAAGAATAATGTTATCTCTAGATCGAATTCACGCCGTTTCTACAAACTTGAGGACTCCAACTGTGTATTATTATTGCATAAAAAGATCATTTGTAATTAAAAGTCTTAATGAATGCATGTAGGAGAAAGTGATGATATGAGGTTAATTTCCAAATTTTGTGTTCATGTATTCATATTCTAAAATTTATTATTTAGTGATCACAAGTTCAAGTCTAGATGATAATTTAAAATTTGAATTTCCAAATAGCTGGTTTTTCATTTGGAATATGTTTTTCATTTATGCACCTAAGAAAGTAGTGGCAAGTGTAATTAATAAGTAAGGTGATGACTTGTCCAAGAGGAAAGTAAATGATTTTGAGTGTTTGACTCAAATCTGGGTCCATATTGAATCACGTGTCTCGTAATCAATAGTCACATTCTCAAGAGTTTAAATATAAAACATTAAAACATAATATAATAATGTATTTTTTTATCTCGCCAGCTTACCTAAAATTTAAATTTTTACACATCAGTATATCGAATCATGGATAATTTAGATTATTTAGTCATTTTAGTAGTATGTCGTGAATAAAAATAATTAAGATACTGAATAAGAGAAAATTAGTTAGGATGTAAAAGTGTCATTTTACTATAAGTGTAACAAAGGGTTAATATTTTTATAATTAACACGTGGCATATGAAATCATTACGCGTTAGTTACTTCAAATTAATCCCAATTAAAAGGGTTCGTGCACTTGATATTACCACATTTTAAGATACGTCCCTCTACGGACTTGGTCGAGCAACATCATTTTCAAGACCCTATATCGTGGAGCCATTTTAGTAACTTAATTATAATTTTATTTATTGCGTTTATCTCTGTGGTTCATATAGTAACGATCCATTGTACAGAAAAATACGGGGACTGATTCAAATAATTCTAAGGTGTGGATTGCTTAAAACAAGAAGAAACTACTGCTTTCACATCACAGTCAGAAGTTTCGCATTAAAAGCATTGATTTGTCTATTTTTGTTTTAGTCGCCAATTCAATGGGGCCTGAGTGAAATGAGAGAAACCAGACAAAAGGCCCAATCTCTTGTGGCCCATCACATCACTGAAAAGATGGAAGACCGGTCTATCCCTGCCCTACGATTGCGTTTGACCTTTTCAAACAAGGGTATGATGGTCATTATGACTATGGGTCAGCGACAAGAAAATCACTTGCGATTGACTTGGAAAAGTAGCAAGAAGTTTAAATCTCCAACTCTATTTTTTTCAATCTTGACCCTATGCTTCCACTTTTGGCAACATATGTATTTGCCATCCATAATTTAAAATAAATATGTATTTCAAAACAAATAAAATTAGTTATTTTAAACAAATTAACTAATTTGCCTCTTCATTTTAACACATGAAATTGGATAGTGTGAGATCACAGAATAATTAAATTTGAATGTCCATACAAAAATTACTCATAAGAATGTGATAAAAATATATTCATCATTTATGCATGTGTCCAATTATTTCTCTATTGGTGCAAATTCCAAGCCTAATTTAGTGCTGACTGAATTGTTGGGTCACCGGCAATCAAGGAAACTACTTTCTTGAGAGTACTTCTATCATCCTTGAATTTTCTCTTAACAAAATACAGCATTTATAAACAATGTTTGATGAAACTCAATCTAATATAAAATGATGAAGATTTTATGTTGTTTATAAACAAAATGCAAGACTAAACACGAAACACCCGTCAGGAATGACAAATTTTTTTACTTCTATGGGGATTCGGTACTTGTACCCAATTTGACGGGATATGAAATGTAATCACTAAACCCACCCGTCGCTACTTTTTAAGGAAACAAAATATATTAAATTCAACTCAAGGAAAACACAATATCCCTGATCCGACGAGGATCACTAGATCTGACCCGAACTCCACCATTTCCATCCCTACTTCATGTGTCTAGTCCAACCAAATAACCCACACTTAGGGGGGTGTATTTAATTTGGATTTGAAATGACTTTTAAAAGTTTATGGATTCTTAGACTCTTTCAAGTTTATAAAGAGTCTTGATGATCTTAATGGAATGATTTCAAATCTCATGATTGAAGATGATACTTCTAAAAGAGTTTAGTACGTGTATCAAGTCTCTCAAAATAATTCAAAGTCATCCACTTTCCAATACCATCAAATTTAAAACGTATTTTTAAAGTCATGATTGAATACTACAAGAGTTTAAAAGTATTTTTAAAGCCATGTTTGAATATCATAAGACTTAGAAAGACTTCTCAAATCCATTAAAATTCTAATTGAATACACCCCTCAATATCTATACATAAAACCAGACAAAATTCATGATACAATATACATGCTAAATCAACATCTCAAGAATCAGGATACCATAAATAAGTGAATAAATAGAGCAAAAGCACCTCAATATTATAGCAAAAAGAAGAAGAAACTGAGTCTAAATTTACAAATCTGGGTCATGACCCAAATGAAAAACTCATCATCAAAAAACTGAGAAGAAACAGAGGACTGAACCAAAAAATCAACCACATCTGTCCATTTCAGCAACTTCAGGGCCCTCCATGATGCTCTCCAGAGAAGGCCTCCATCTCTCATCAAGACACCCTCTGGACCTCTCAATTTCAGCAAGAACATCCTCTAAACTCCTCTTCCCAGCTGACCCATCTCTCTGACCCTTGAGCTCAAGAACAAGCCACTCCAGCTCCTCCCTACTCAGCACCACCTTGATCCTCACCACACTCTTCTTCTCAACCCCTTCTTCCCCTTTTTCTCCTTCCTTTGCCTCCTGTAATTGCATTTCTGCCACTGGCCACTTCATGCATGTCTCCATGCAATTTCCCATTATCAGAGAGATCACGAATCAATTCCACAAAATGAGAAACACAAAATCAGAAGAATGAGAGAACCTCATATATGGGTCAGGGGTATATATAAATGTAAATTGAATAAATTATTCACCTAATATTTTATTTGTGTAATAAAAGAGGTTTGAGCCTTTCCTGAGCACAGTGACAAAACTGCATATATGTCACCCATGTGTGCTCTGTAGAAAAATGTGGACAGGTTTGATTATGCTTCAGCTAGATGCGTTCACATTGACTATCATCCATTAATAACTTACTATGGTAAGTAAAATAGATTAATTGTTTATTGACTAAAGGACCCTACAATCACCTACTCACTTCTACTACTTCAGCTAATAATAAACAAAGAGCACTGTGATAGCTTCGACCATGTTAAGTTTTTCATGCATAGAATATACATTTGTTATGTACAATTAATTTATATTAATCTACAATATATATTTGTATCCATGCAGAATTTTTTTGCATTGTCAAAGTAAAATAATTGAATTCGCCGACTGGGTTGGCGGATTCTTTGTAATTATAAATGAATGGAATGGTCATGCGTATGCAAAAAAGTCCCTCAAACCTTCCATGAATCCAGGCCAGTCAATTACGGGGAGTGAGATTAAAGTAATTAGTAGGTTCAATTTATTTAACCTAGTTGATTCTTGTTTTCGGAAAAACATCAAAAAAGACAGAGCAACCAACAGTTGATCAGGCTAAAATTGGTATATATACAAAAAAAAATCAACACCAGAGAATTTCAGAACTCTTTTGCATTCAAAGAAGTGAATTTTATTCTCCATACAAATAATTTAAACATGACATCTCTCATATTTTGTTTTCTGAAACAATGATC
Source organism: Geranium brycei (assembly GCA_036897365.1). Taxonomy (NCBI): domain Eukaryota; kingdom Viridiplantae; phylum Streptophyta; class Magnoliopsida; order Geraniales; family Geraniaceae; genus Geranium; species Geranium brycei. The sequence continues at coordinate 23,356 of JAYMTP010000775.1, forward strand.
TGATGAACTACATATTAAGACGAGCTAATGAGGTATGCATGACGATTCTACAAAAACAAGAAAGCTATGCATAATAATAAATTATACATTTTGGTCATTAAAATTTGTGTAAAGTCACTGTCTAAGAGACATAATAAGGGGTATTAGGTAGGAGAGTCATCAATTAAAGATTTAAGTTTAGAAGACTAATTTCTAACTGTGCACCGCTTTGATAGGAACAATAACCTAATCCTGCCCCCACCAGTTCTACAAAAATGGTAGTTCAAACCAAGTCAATAAGAAAATATAACCCCTGGATTCATTGAGCCCCACAATCCCACCTACAATATATGCAAAGCTTAGAGAAACTTAATTTGAAGTTTTGACACTGCAAATACTCAGTCCCAGCAGTGAGTCATATATTATACTAAAATTAGTATACTGTAAATCATTTATTTAGTAAACCTCCGGGACATGTAGTTTTAAATCTTGCATGGTGCACAAATCTTTTTGGTGGGCAGATGATAATTTTGCACCATATATAAAAAATTCAACTACTACCACTCGATGTGATGTCTAGAATTTATAATGACGAAGAAAATCACGGTCGATACTAGTTATAGATATGCCTGGTTCTACTTCTACAAGATAAGGAAACCAGTTGACTAATGGATTTATTATGTAAGCACTATAAATATAACACTTTCATTATGAACAGTAAGTTTCGTTGGCCAAAAAAAGATACTTGAACTTCTAGCAGAGGAAATGGTATAGGGCCACACCATGGACAACTCTTGGAAACACAATAAGTAATATGTAAATCATTATGACTTTAGAAAGGACATAGGCTGGACAAGCTTACCCGATGTTATGGAAGTTTAAAGTGAAAAATGGAAGGAAGTGAAGATCCAATGAGTTCTGTTCTTCAGATGTCTTTGCTTATTTGCAAGGTTATACAAAAACCTGACGGGCATAAGCGGTTGTGATTGGTATTCATGGGTATAACGTAGAAGGACTCCTGAGATGAACACACAAAGTTGGCCTCAGTAAATAAGTTTCTTACAGGAATAAATTTGACTTGCAAAGTTGTGTACCCGCACAAAATCTTTCACTACAGAAGCAAATAATGGATATAACAATTAATAACATAAGTTCAATCATCTAATGACAGGGCAAGAAACCACGAATCTCATTCTTTGTAACTGCAATGCCATTCATAACCTCAATCTTCTCTATTTGACCAAGTTAAGCGACAAAACTTAAATCAGTTGGCCATTTTTTCACTCTGCAATGATATCCTCCTTATCAAGAAGAAATGCAATTTGCTTTGGGTTGTAGAAATCTATGCATTCCTCACATTTTTCCAAGCATCTCTCTTTGCAAAATTTTGAAACATAGTTTACCATCTCAAACAGTGGAGCAGATAGCGAAATCAACTCTAGTAAGTGACACAAGTAGCTGGTGCACTGGCATCTTGCTTACATTGATATTGATCCATATTTTCCGAGTTTTCCTCAGAAGTTGATTCCTTGCCGTTAGAGGCAGATTTATGATTAACAATCGCTTTTACATGTTTTACTGCACTAATGATATTATTGTAGAGATTATTTTTCAACCTTACCAGCAGCACAAGCTGAAAGTGTATCGTCCAACACATTTTTTCTGTGCTGGTATGTACAATCTCTCTCCGCTGCTTCCCAATCCTCCCATGTGATTTGGGGAGCTAACTGCTGAGCATGGCCGGCATATAGAAATCAACATCGAGACGCACTCCCTTCTTGTCTCTTGAATCTGTGGTTTAAAACAAAAGGCAAGAGCATTAATGTCCAAGCCAATGTGCCAGCATATTCACTAATGAGAACCTTCGAGGATATGTAGACTTCATATCCACTCGTAGGAGAGAGCACGGGTATATGATAAATTTCAAAAGCAAAAAATAATATCCACCACAATATCAAGTTGTTGAACAATGACAATGGATCGTATAAAAGCATCATTCCACAGCAAGAACCAGAAAAGCCTAGCAACAATTAACATTATTAATAACAGTAAACAAATCAACAATGACATATAGAAAGCCAACTATTAGCATGACAGCACCATAAACTAAAACCACAACAACTGTTCACAGTAGAAACTGACTGTTCAATAGAAATTAGATTAGCAGAAACTGATTGTTCAATATAAACTAAAACCACAACAATCTGTAGCTCACAACATAGTAGAAACTGACTGTTCAATAGAAATTAGATCAGCAGGAGCTACAAAATGTCTGAAACATTGAAATGAAGACAACCAAATGATAAATAATTTGGGAATAAATATAAACAGATTCAGCAAACTAATTAGTTCAGTGGAACCTCTTTGAAAATGAGGTTGAGTTCAAAAAAATCCCTAACAATGCACCAAAATCCAAAACAGTACTGATTTAGTTATTTTCTCTCTTTTTCTCAGCAGCCAAACAGTATGCACTCAATAGTTAAAAAAAACTACTGGGAAAAAAAACAAAATACAGATTTTGCAATCCACAAATTATCCAATCATCTGCAAATCCAAATTCTGAGAACAAAAAAAATACCAATTCCTGATCTTCGAGACAACAAGCTCATCTTCAAGCGCATCCATCAATCTTGCCCTGAGCCTCAGCCACTGGATCTATGGCCCATTAATAGCCCAAACCAAGGTAGTTTCCGATGGGCCCTGGCCCAAAAAGTACCATAACAAGCGAGTGTTGCTTTGTTTTTTTTACTTCTTACATATAATATTAGTGATTTAAGAGAAGTTGTAATTATCCTATACAAAACACATTCGAAATAAATAAGTATTAGAAAATCAATATTTGATTTTAAAGCAATTTGAGGAATTTAAATTTCGATAGTGATTAATGAAATTTTATATTAGGACCACTTGTTGATTCAAATTTTTGAGTAGTTTAGTTTACAACCATTTGGGTGTTCCGACTAATTAACTATAATTTACATCTTATATTCCAATTTATTTCAAGTATTTAACTTAAATTTAAAGTAATCTTAGCACAGCTAAATGTAGCTATTAAAAACATCAAATAAAGTGAAATACATTTTTATATAAAATGTAGGCAATATTATAACTATACATACTTGCATTCATTTTTACTTTATTTAATTAACATATATTTAAGTTAATAGATATTATTATCATTATATATTGAGTAGTCTATTGGCATCATCATTTGTGAGATCATAAGTTAACAAATTAAAATAAAATATATGGATTCATAGTATCAAACACAAAACAAATAGACAATTCAAAACAGCTTTGGAAATTATTTTATTATATTATATATTTTCATAAATAGCAATATGGATAAAATCATGTAATTATGCAAATCAAAGTCTCTAACTCGAACAATAATACGTGCATCTACAGATCGGTTCTCCATTTGGGAGCGCATCACAACTATGAGTAGACGCTTTAGTATTGCCATATTTTTGAAGACATAGGTTTTCACAAGCTAATTCGTCGCATCCACCTGGCTGGGGAAAATACGTTCCACACTCCTTTTGTCCTTCGCCTAAAATGATAATTAAAACATCGTCGTTCAACAAAATACGAGATAAAAAATATTATTTTTTTTATCGATAAATTGTATCAAGATTTAAGCTCGATTATGCTATTATAAAAAATAAGTTGATTGTGTTTAATTTAAATGAGCATGCTAATTACTAAGTGTGATGATGTATATGCTTACCTGGAAAAGTAGCTACAAGCACAATGGCCATGATCAACACAAAAGCAATTTGACCCTTCATACTTAATTCTGATTTGAACACAAAACGCTGAAACTCAACAAACTAACAAAGTAACTTGGACACAAGTTACTTTGTTAGTTTGTTGATTCTGTTTAATTTAAATGATCATGCTAATTACTAAGTGTGATGATGTATATGCTTACTTGGATAAGTAGCTACAAGCACAATGGCCATGATCAGCACAAAAGCAATTTGACCCTTCATACTTAATTCTAATTTGAACACAAGAAAATGAAACTCAACAAAGTAATTTGGACACAAGGTGAAGGTAGTGAGACTCATTAAGGGATGGTGCCAAATTTATATGGTCACAAGGAAGATAATTTTGGGAAGTAAATAATAATCGAAAATCAATTTTTCATATCACCATCTTTCATATTGTTGATCAATATTAGGTAAAACCCTCTTTTTTATGTGATTATTTAAAATTTTTATGTATGTGTACAATCACCACGTACAAATATAAAAAAATAAAAGTCTTTTTCAAATTTAGTCTAAACTAGATGATAAGTATTTACGACATTTATAAAAATCTGTTGAATCTCTTAATATTCTTTGACAGTACCAAAACTATGAAGATTTGGTGATCGAATGCATATAATACATGTTCGTTGTTTCTAATTTTGTGAACCAAATGAAAGTAAATAACAGTCAACTGCCAGAACAATAATAGTTAAATTTAATTTAAATCACGGTGAAGTCAACGTATAATTTACGTATCACATCGGTGTATATTTGGGCTGGTCTTAGAGCCACACTTCTAATTTCTTAACGTCCAATGTTGGCCTACAAAGTTGTCTTATTGGGCTTTTCACCAAGCCCATCAACATTCACGTCAGTCCAATGTGCATGGATGTCATGTCATGCCCTGTTTTTCTTATATAAAACAATAATAGTTTGACCATAAAAATCATTTTTTACAAAAAAAATAGAGTTATTAATTTTTATACATATTCACGAGAAAACTGGTCGTTTCTCCACAACATAGTTGAAATCACTCTCAAACTTTTGCTATGTGTTCATGGATATTATATTTCCAAGTCAGTGATTTCGTCTCGTCCATAAAGCAAATGAAGCAAATGCTTTAGGCCTACTTACAAAATAAAGTCCAAGTATAATAAAAAAAAGGCTCCAAAATTTAATATATTAGGCCCATTTTAAGAACTAATGCTTATAATAATGGGAAGAGCTCGGCTACAAACTACTCTCCCACTACAAATGTTAGAACTATTATACTCCCTAGGATTAAAAAAACCAACGATTGAGATGAAAAAACATGAAACATACCAAATTTATGTAAAAATCAGTCAACAAGGGTATTTGTGACTTTTACACGTATCATTAATAATATGATAGGATGATGAAATCAAGAGATCCATAAATGTCAAATCTGTATAAATGAGATATCATAACACATATTCTTATTAATTTAAAACAAGGGAATTGGCGGTTATGAAATATCTTCAATCTGCAACAACAGTAAGAGGTAAGATCATGAAACAAAAAAATTATTGTTTGATTACGTATAATATGCTTTATTGGCCATAACCATTCGATCATGTAGATCGTCAAACGTTTATGGATCTAGATCTGAACGATTTTCCTGCGGAGCATGAATGTATGGTTTAGATTTGACTATTTTTATAGATGAAACAAAATTCGGATGATGATGATCTCGGATTTATGAATACTAATTACCTCCAACACTGTTCATTTGTTCATCCAATTGTGTCACTACTCAATATGATGAAACAAATATGAGTTGATTCAGGTCATATTTGTGGTTCAAGTAGCTTAGAGACGGAGTCGGAGACCGATTCTAAAGATCTGGACGATTCGTCGTGAGGACCAATACTTGTCTAGTCTATGGTTATCTGGGAGACCTGGATAATTAGGTTGTAGTTTATTTTTTTAATTAAGTTTTCTTATCAACTATATGAACACGAGCGTTTATGAATTAGATTTTTCGAACAAATAAATTTAAATTTCAGTCTGCAGCTTTGTTTATGTCCTAAATGTTTTTTTTCATCAAATGAAAATGAATGTTCACTAAAATAAAATTGACGTTTGATTAACGATGGAAGAAATATTTGGTGCATAACATAAACTATGATGAAACAATTTTTAGTGGTGAAACAATTTCAAATAGTGTTTCATC